>JAANSK020253607.1:0-22879 GCA_011763485.2 Isoetes engelmannii
TGTACATAGCAAAATAGCGCGCCTACACTATTTGATGTGTGTACGCCAGAATAAATAGCGCCATTTCGCTATTTGCTCTGTGGTTAAAAAGCAGCAAATATCGCAGTAGCGACAATTTGCTCGGTCAGTCCATTCTTTATTGCCAATCTGTGGTTATCAACAGCAACAAATAGTGCAACAGTGCAATTTGCTAGGTTGGTCAGTCCATTTCTTAGTGCCAATTTGTGGTTATACAGAGCAGCAAATAGCGCAACCGCGCCATTTGCTATGTCAGTCCATCATTTCTTACTGCCAGTCTGTGGTTATAAACAGCAGCAAATAGCGCAAGAACGCCATTTGCTAGTTCAGTCCTCCATTTTTAGTGCCAAACAGCGTTATTTTAAATTAAATGGAGCGGATTTGCTTCAGTTTTTCATCAATTTTTCAAGAAACAGCGCGACTTTTGCCTTAAAAACTTTGAAAAATCGGGTAAAAAACTAATTTCGAGTGTCAATGGAATCACGAAATTTCCATTTTTAATGAAACTGTGCTTACAAGTGATTTTATGGTTAAAAAGACGTTACATGATATTCAACTTGACAATTTGACAAATATGGTTCAATTTTGAACCTTGATTTAGGTGAAGCATAATGTACTACTTCTAACATACGTTTCATGTTTCAACTGATTGTTTTCTGCATTTGTAGGATTCTCGTCAATAAAGAGGAAAAATGAGATGGTTTTATTTTTATACAGTTTGATTATCTCAATCAATAATAAAATGCTCTTTTCATACCCATACAATTACTTCTTGTGTATGAACAACTCTCAATTTGTTAACAGATATGGAAGTTACACCAAATTATCAACAAGGCTCGAGTGAACCATTATTCTTGATATTTGGAAGATAATAAACATGAGATCATAGTCAAATCAAATTGCTTTGCTTTTATCAAACGCCTTCTAAAATTTGTAGAGGTTGCAATTTGGCAACGTCATCTGAAACCTGTTTGTTGAATTGCTTGGAAAAGATTGTGCCCAATGACAAGGTCTTCAAATTCTTATGCTATCAAAGAAAATGCACAATCTAAGTTATGACAAAATTTTCCATAAGATGCCATTTCTTTTATCAAAGATCTCAAGGAAGCATGGCGGCAATATCCAGAGTATAGTGTCCATAACACTATTATGGTTGATGATGATTACAGAAAATCATCTTGAAATCCAAAATATGTTGTCTTGTCTCCTTTCCAATATATAAGGAATAAGGAAGATAACTTTCTGATGGGAGCTTTATTGTCGTGGACGGATCTATCTATCTTATTTACAGAAGCATGTAATTATGGAAATACATAATAGTTTCTACGATGTAATTTCAAGAAGAGTTTTTCATGAAACGTAGGAAGAAGATTCTGATGATGCACACAAAATCTTTATATTATGCTCAAGAGTACTGGATACCTAGAGAAAATGCCGGATCAGCTTCTGCGTCCGTGACGAAGACTAATTTCACGTATAATAATAGTAGTGATACTAAAGGACGCAATTCTCGTGATAATAGACAACATGATCAACCTAGAGCTTCTCATGTTAACAGGCATACAACTATCCACGGCCAAGTTAGAATGTCTAGTGCTGCAACAATGTTATTGGTCTTAAATTCAGGATGTTAAGATAGACGTATCAGTGCAAGATAACATTTGGGATCTAACTGGAAAAAAAGGATGGTTAATTTTGGATACTATCCAACCATCTCTATTGTATAAGTTCATTCTAAATGTAATCTAAAAAGCAATTTGGATCATTATATGCTCATTAACTCACAGATGTCCAATTTAATAATGAAATACAATTGTCGTAATCTAATGCTCTATGTTTCGTATAAGGTGGACAATGCAAGACATATGGGAACATGTCCAATTCAATAATAAGAAAAAAAGAAAAGAAAAAAGAAAATGAAGAAACTAAGGGGATTGTTTTGTTTAAATTGTATGATGCAAGACCTATAGAGCAATTTGTTCCGCCTTTAATCTGTTCCTCCTTTTCTTTTGAATAAGTAATTTTTAAATAATGGTTGAAAAATTGTTCTTATTCACTTGCCTAGCTTTAGTAAATGTATTTTTTATATAACACAAACCATGGTGCCCCAACAAAGGTTCAATCCGTAATAGAATGGCCAGCCCCCCAAAAATGTTCATGAAGTAAGAAGCTTCCTAGACTTGGTAGGCTACTATAAAAAAATTGTGAAGAACTTTGCCAAGTAGCTACGCCATTAACAGACCTCACCAGGGGAGGGAAGATAAAAGATTGGGCAAAACTTGGCAGGACAAGGGCCATTCGACAAACTTAAAAAAGCCTTGACAACAGCCCCAGTCTTAACATTGCCAAATCCACAAAAGGATGAGTTGCTAGCAACGGATGCGAGCAAACATGCAACCGGAGCCGTCTTAATGCAAGAAGGCAGAGTTGTCGCATACGACTCTATGAAGATGAATGATGCCGAGACGCACTATCCAACACAAGACCAGGAGCTCTAGTTGTTGTCCAATCCTTGAGGGCGTGGATGCACTATTTATTGGGAAGAAGATTCTAACTGGATACTGATCATCAAAGTCTCCAGTATATCCTTATGCAACCTCACCTAAACTTAAGGCAAAGAAGGTGGATGGAATTTTTAGAGGAGTATGATTTTGAAATCACCTACAAACCAGACAAGTTGAATGTGTACTAGTAGAGCAGGCTACCCTTCTTCGCCACCATGTAGATACTATAGAGGAATACGCCTTCAGGTACTATAGGTTAAACCAGTCTACTTCCACAACTTCCAAGATGCTACTGGCCTCCCTTAAAACAGAAGCAAGGATTACCTTTCTAGTAGAGTGTTCTCATTACTTCCAACATTTGGTGCAGTATCAACCTGATCACACCAGTTACATTTGAAATAGCTATAGAATCCTTCTATTCTTCCAATTCTATCAAGTTCCTTGATATAGCTAGTGTCCATCTTCCTGTGATGAGATAGAGCCATTAAAGCCACCTCCATATTAAAGTAACTCTTCATTTTATCGAGGCAAAATTGCTTGCTCCCCAAGAGCAACCTCACACCGATGCTTCCAAATCACCCAAAGGGCAATAGACACCAATGAAGCTGTAATTGGACACTTGTTGGAATCAATGACGACACCCGGCCCACTGAGATGGCCAACATCGAGTCCCAATATAGGAACCACCCAGGACCAAAAAGCAGAGATCTTAGGACAGAAGAAGATGTGTGGGATTGATTCACTTACGTGGCATCCAAGCGGACACAAATCTTAGCAGAAATACCTCTTCAGAACAATGACGCTTTAGATGAAAGACCCCCTTGAAGGGCGGTCCATCTAAAGAACTGAATTCTTCTAGAACAGATAGACCTCCAGGAGTTAGCCAAGAGTTGAACAGTAGTTGGCACGTTGACCCCCAGCCTTATCATTGCTTTGAGTGGGGATTCCCCACGTAGAGCATGGTAAATTTTTGCCATACTATAACTTTGAGAGCCCAAACACAGCCAGAGCTCATCAGGTCCTTCTACCCCTGAGACTGCACTAATAGTGGTATATATTTCTCTCAATATCTTCCTGTCACCTTCACCTGCATTATGCACAATGCTCTTGAACCTGATCTAGGAAAGCCACCTACCATTCTCCCAAAGGTAGTGCAATTTAAAGATCCCATGAGCCTTCCATTTAAGAAAGGGACAAGGGTGCACCATAGCCAAGGGGAGATTTCCTAATCCCCATACCTTCTCATTCCATAAGAGACTAATCCTACACCAGCATCTTGTGGCAAATCAGAGGGAGAACATAAGGATTGCACTGCCATCCAAGCCTGAAGAAGTCTTCTCATAACTGGGGAGGTTCCTGGTGCAATCTTGAAAGCCCTAAAGGCAGCCCCCACGTCGTCCCTAGGTAGTGAGGGTTTACCTTTGAGCTTGCATTGATTGAACCAATACTTGATGAATACTAGAGCTGGGGAACTATCACCTTGTAAAATTCTCCAGATGAATCTGGCAGCTAAAGCTTGAGCTTGAGTGAAGGAGTCCTTACAACCCAACCCCCCCTTCCCTTTTGTCTCTACAGAGCTCAGTCCATGCCACCTGGGCCGTACCACTCTAAATGAATTTCCTGATTATTGAATCTGATTGTATACCCCTTTTTGAGCAACCAAGACTGATGAGAAATAGACATGAGAGGCTGCAAGAACAGCGTTAGTCACTGTGACTCGCCCGGAAACATCAAGTCCTTTGGCTGATCAGAGGCCTCCAGGGGCGGTCCAAAAGAGGGGACCACAATCCCTTAAGATTGTAAGCAAGAGAGAGTGGGAGGCCCAAGAGTATAACAGTTTACCCTGCTTCGACAACGGGAAATCCCAAGGCCCTACCACGCGGGTCAATATCACCTTCCAAGGCCCACATATGACAGAGCATTTATTGGCATTCAGACCTATTCCAGATATGGCCTCAAAGGCAACAAGGATGTCACGAAAGGACTGAAAGATGCCATCATCAAACCTGAGAAACATAAAGGTATCATCTGCATATTGCATAATGGTGAGCTTGCGATCAAGACCAGATAGAGGCCACTTAATAGACCTTCAGAAATCTTGAGGTTCACCATTCTGGTGAGCAGATCTGCCATGATGAGAAATAGATAGGGGGCCAGGGGACATCTTTGTCTGATGCCTTTCCTAAGGTCAAAAAGTCCAGAAGGTTCTCCATTGATAAGTACTGGTGCAGAGGCCAATCTGTTCATACCCATACATATATTGAAGAATTGGCCATGAAAGCCCATGAAAGACATCACCTCACGAAGACCCTCCCATCTAAGAGAGTCATAACCTTTTCTGAAATCCATCTTGACAAACACACGATTCTGCTTTGATACTTTGTTCCAGTGCAACCCCTCTCTTGCGGCTAAGAAGTTGTCCAGGATGTACCTTCCAGGGAGAAAGGCAGACTGTTCTGGACCAATAATCCTGCTTAGGATCGGCTTCAGTCGATTGGCAAGAGCTTTCATTATAACTTTATAGAGAACATTTACTACGGCTATAGGCCTCCATTCACTAAAAGCCTGGGACCTCGGGACTTTAGGTACCAAGGTGATGAATCCTGCTACTAGTGATGGATGCAACAACTGGGTGGCCCAACCCCCCCTCACGGCTGAACAAAGTGTCTTGCAGATTTTGTCGTTCCCCAAGTGTTGTGATAATGTTTGATTGTTAGCATTAGAGCCCTCGTTGTCCAGTCCAACTTTGGCAACTACTGAGAAATCTGGACCTGTATGATGATGGAAGCTGATCTTCCTTAAACTGTGATTGGAATTCTCCCTGATGAAGGCCTTTATTTCATCCATTTAGTTTGGACAAAACGACATGCTTTATGGATAAGTGCTATGTGGAAGGTGATCTCACTTTTTCGCATTCGGATCATGTTCCTCAGAAGCTGGTTCTCGAAGGTATCCCCTCTGCTAGGAAAGCAGGTAATGTACCTTTCAAATTCAATACCTTATGGCTGAGAAAGCCGGCATTTTGCAACCCTTTTAGGGAATTCCTTGGTTCTCTGGTTAGTGGGGTGAGCACCCTCCCCTCCATGAAGGCTTGGGTACATATGCGCAACGCAATGAAAGCTTGGATAAAAAACTGGGGCAAAAACAAAGCTTTGAACTTGAAAAGAGAAAAAGACCTTATCTACAATGAACTACCAGAGTCATCCGGAGTCAGGAAGTTGATACTCCATGACACTCATAACATCCCAATTGCCAGCCATGCAGGATTTATGAAGACTTACTTCAAGATAAGAAGTAGTTATTACTGGCCCAGGCATGAAGAAGAAAATTGCAAGGTACATTCGAGAGTGCCAGATATGTCAGCAAACCAAGGCGGAACAACTTCGAATTCCCAGAGTCTTGGAACACTTGCTCGTTCCAAATGGCAAGTGGAAAGTGGTGAGCACGGATTTCATCACAGGATTGCCAAGAACACAACGAGGCCATGACGTCTTGATGGTAATGGTAGACAAGCTGTACAAAATGGCTCATTTTGTGCCATGCAGAATCAAAGATACAGCCTTGGATATGGCGGCACACTTTGCTAAAGAGATATTTCGACTCCATGGGATGCCAAGGGAGATTCTCGGATAGGGATCCAAAGTTTATGAGTACCTTTTGACAGGATTTCTTTACCATTATCGGCACCAAACTATCGATAAGTTCAGCATAGCATCCCCAAACAGATGGGCAAATGGTGCGAACCAATTGAATCTTGGAAGATATGCTGAGGGCATATGTGTGGAATAAACAGTCAAAATGGGGAGACTACTTACACTTGGTTGAGTTTACATACAACAGCACCAAGCATAAATCATCTCAGATGTCCCTTTTTATGATCATTTATGGATACCAGTGCCTTACACCGGATACTTGGCACAATCTCGTGTCAAAGGTGGAAGTGTCTCAATGCATATTGGCAGACATGCAAGAGCTAGTGGATGAAGTCCGAGGTTATCTCCTAGCAGGAAGAATCCGCCAGAAGGTGTTAGTCGATAAGCACAAATCCATAAGGGAGTTTTAGGTGAACAACAATGTTTGTTTGAAGATAAAAGTCAAACAAGCGAAGCTCCGCATTGCCACTTGCGAGAAGCTTGCTCCATGATGGGCTAGACCTTTCAAAATAGTCAAATGAGTAGGAGACCAAGCCGACAAACTTGACTTGCTAGCTCGTCTAAAGATCCATAATGTTTTTCTACATAGGTCTTCTAAAGAAGCACACTCTGAATCCGTAGGAAGTATTGGATACTCCAACTTTGTTGGAATTGACCGATGAACAACTTGAGATTGTTCCAAAAGTTCTTCTTGACAAGGCATACAAGAAAACAAGAAGATCACAATTTTTCCAATACTTAGTGAATTGGACGCACTTACCTGTGGAGGACACTACGTGGGTACTACAATCAGATCTCGAGAAGCAGTACCCACAATTTTGGAAGCAATGCCAGGGACGTCTCATCACCCGAATTAGATGACACCGACACCATACGTGAGAAGGTAGATTAAACTCTACTTCCGACGCCAAGGAACTAGACCATCTCAAGAGATAAGAGGTCATATAGGGTTATGCATTTTAGGAAAACACCTCTAGACTATGGCCATTATGGGGAAATGCCAAGGGTGACAAAAGATGTAGGCATTAGTCATCATCTTAAGCATGGTAGGGCGTTGTCTCCACGGCCACGATGGAAGAAGCATCCTCTTCCTACGCCGAGAGATTAGCCTTGCATACATGTTATTAATATAATTGCATTAAAGGGGTGGTTCCATATAAACTGGCATTATAATATTAAAACTAATGCTAACAAGCGTGACTTGCAAGCCAATGAACTCAAGGATGAGGCAAGAAGTCGCACGAGAAGACTTGTGGCAAATAATGATGTATTCATACGTCACAACCTAAAATAAACTCTGTTGTGTAAATAGAATTGAGTATAATTATATGTGTTAAACTAAGGCAATTGAAATGCCTTGTCCGTAAGTATTTGATAATTTGATAATTAAAAACTCGAGGCATTACCTTAATTGTATAGTTATTTTAGTAATACCTATGTATATTACTTTATTGCATGCATGTAGATGTAATCTGGCAGGGATCATGCAAGATTCAAGGTGGGGAGACCAATGATGCTGCGGATAGCATCAATTCAAGTTGGGGAGAATGTGATGTTCTAATGTAATATATAGTATAAATATGTATATCACATTGCCACATCACCATTACATGCTGTACACTATGACATGTACACCTAGATGGCATAGGTTACCCCTTGGGGACTTACTCCCTAGACCCAATATATTCACATGTCCCAACATGTGAATCTATTAAGCTAATTGCCACATGGCGCAACCCCATGGCCTGACCCTTCATTGTCTACCCTAGAGGGTGTACCCTAAAAAAATACCTCTCTATAAAAAGGGGCCTATCCCTAAAGCGCCCCCTTTTGGAGCCTCGTGATCAGCGCCCACATCTTGGGGTTCGTGCCTGAGCCATCAGCCAAGCAGTTGCCATTAGCTGAGCAACCTCGGATCTGTCCAAGCAGTCACCTCTTTCGCTCCAAGCTTCGTTCGACCAGTAGCTGATTTGGAAGCCTTCAAGGGAATGTCCGCGATCCGGTAGGTGGCCTTTGCCCATTGTCGATTCTAAGATCAGTAGATCAACCCATTGGCCATTCTTGACTCTAATCGATCCTTAGATGCCAAGAACTGGTCAATGAACCCTATCCATGTATGTTTAGGTAGATTACTATATTCATTTATTTCGATTCATTGTGTTATATGATTGATGATTTGACTCACACTCTGTGCATTGGGAAGGGGGGTAGAGACCCAGACCTTGTAGAATATGATTCTAGTTTAGCCTCGTTAATTCCCAATTAATGCAGCTTGTGCATAAGAATCCGCCTGCACTATGGGTGGCGGGGCTAGATGGCTGACAAGGAGGAACTTGTCCAATAGCAGTTGATCCCTCTGGTGTGTAAGGCCTACCGGGGAATGTTGTAAGCTAGGCCTAATACCTTAGAACTGCATGTGCTTAAGGTATGGGCTCGACACCTCGTGGGTGGTGAGGCCAACTTCAATGAGGTTGAAGTCGTGTACGAGATTGCCTGCTATTGGCATGGATTCTCTAGAAGGGAGAGATCTCTTCCTGCCTCATCGGGACTGGGGAGATGCAACCTAGGAATAGCCCCTTTGGCTATGCCCTCAGTAGGCTACAGTCCGGCCCCAAGACTTATCAGCCTATCTGCAAAGTATGCACAGGAGGGGCGGATGGAGTGGACTACCCAACGGCCATGTTCTATGCCAGCCAAACCCATTTGCCATGAAATCTATCTGCATTGACCTCTGGAGATCCCAAGCCGTTCGCCATAGTCTGAGCCTTGGGTAAGACTTGTCACTATCGTTTATGATGATATTTTATTCTACTGATGTTATGGTGATGACCACCCATATGGCGGTCATCACATATGCTTTCGCATTGCGAAGGTGGTCCCGAGGGAGATGGGATGAATGACACGTTCATTCCTCCCATGTCGGATCCTTGCTCACCATCAAGGATTCCACGTCAGGTGGTGGACGGCCTTCTGTTGGCAGCATGGCTTACGTGAGAGAATCTTCGACTTGCGTATGATGGGAGCATCGTATACGGGCAGGGGATTCACATGCCGTCTTTGGCTGCATCATTGCTGATACTCAACATGACATCATTTTTCTGCATTTGATTAACACGTTTCAAAGCTCAAACAAATGGATCGACTGTTTCTAACATTTTTATAATTTCTGCAACCCACATGAAGGAGACATGAATGACATGACTTGTCAAGTCATATCATTGAGACTCATCATAGATATACCAATGGAGTGGATGCTTATACTGCGATGTTGACAAAATGCTATGGAATGTTCTGCTTATTATCGTAACACAAAATGGTGTTCTCATACGTATGAATGACCCTTTCATCGAGAACTAGAAAACTGAATAAATTGCTCATCCTCCTCGAAATTTCTAAGAATTCTAGATCACCATACAAATTTGTATTTCATCTGGAACAGGTTGCAATTTTGGCAAGACCCATTTTCCATTATTACAACAAAATTTCAGTCTTTCCGAATTTATTATGCACATCCTCCATGATGTATCTCTGCTTTCTTGGTGGATCTCTTTTTCTATGAGGCAATCCTCCTATCACATTTTGGTACATATCTTTACTCTCTATACCATAAGCAAAATTTCCTTCCTTCTTTTGAGTTGGAACTGAGCTTTTAATTGGTTCTATTTTTTTCATTATTTATGTTGTTGTATTTATGTTTTGGGTAGGTCAGGGGTAAGATTTGGGCTTTGTATGTATGAGAAGTCGTATATTTTGGCCAATTTGAGCTGCTTAAATGCATTTAGATGTATGACAATTCTAATTTAGGTGCGAAATCACTGGGATGCGGGCTGGAATGGCGGTGGTCTGAACTTAGAAATGTGTGGGCGTGGATAAATGTGCACGTCGCTTTCTATTCTGTGTAGAGTAGGAGCTTTATGACTTACCGCCAGAGGGTGCGAGGTCGTTGTTCTGAGGCCTTCCCTCCAGGGCTTCAGAGCCCTTTCTTCATCCGTCGGAACCCCTGTTTCTTATCAAGACCTTCAACATTTGCATAGATTATCCTGTTCTAACCTAGTTTCTCGAGCTTCTGCTTGTTAGGTTTGTTTTATCTCCGGTGCAAATGGCCGCTCCTGCTCAAAATCTCATGTATTCATCTCTATTTCCATCTGTTATTAGGGTTAATGATCTATTTCCATTAAGGTTAATGTCTGCTATGCGTGGATCCGTGGTGAAGGCTGCAAAAGAAGCGAGAGTTCGTTTGCTTGTGGGTTCAAATCCCGCAATCTTGTGGAGTTGTATTTCTTTCTGGTGTTCTTGGTTTTGGTTTGTTCGTGCTTGCTTGCATGGTGGGTTTCATTGGTGTGTTATGTAGGGAGCTCTGACGATCCAGCCTAGGCAGAACCGGCTTTACCTGATACAGTTTCATATGTGTTTTTTGTTATTCAATAGTCATGTTATTCTTACATCAGATTTTGTTTTCTTTTCTACGATAGGATGGGTTGAATGCAGACCATTGCATGTTAAAATTCTTGATTCTTCCTTCTTCAATTCTCGCTGCTTTTATTCTTCTACTGTTTAGTGCCTCCACTCACTGTTTTCTCATTCAACTCTTAATTGTGATGGCTTTTAACTGTAATGGCTTTGTAAGCCTGGGAGGTGTATGCACAGATGAATGTAGCGTGCAGAAGAGCTTAAGCATAGAGGGTCCGGAAGGTAATGCTTATGCTTTTGCAAAGAATTTGGGTGGGTACAACAGATTATGTAGTAGTTAGTCATAGAGGAAGGAACATGGACGATTCCGGCAGCCTGCCCCAGCCTTGCATAGTCTGCGGATTTTTTGTTCTTTTTTTTTTCCCCCCTCTTGCGCCTCCTCTGCAAAGCATGGGTGCGATTCAGACCTTAGGAAATGGCACGACATTTCCTGTCGAAAAATATAATGGCCGTTGATGTGGCATCACACTCAGGATATGCTCCAGATCCACCACGGCTCGCATTCAACCTGACAAACAGACGCCATAAAGGCCTGAAATAGATGGTGGCTGTAGTAGATTAGAATGAATTGCAATTTATAAACCCATTTACTGGTGGCTACACATATACAAATTTGCTAAAAGAAACTATTGAGTAAAGAATACGAAGCACATATCTTTCTAGTGAATTTTTCCTTCTCGTCTGGTTCACCTTTGTCGCCTACTATCTGCGTCCGTGCCTATACGTAGTAGTTTTTTCCAATTGAACATCTTGTCCGTGTGCCTAAGCGCCTAAGTGCCGCTTCAGCGTCTAAGCACTTGGCATCGTACTGCGTCAGCACCATCGCAGGAGCTACTAGTATCCAAAATCAGCACTCCAGCATAGGATCTAGCTGCGGAATAGGATGCCACAAATCCGCACCCAGCAGCTTTAGTGGTGCAGGCCCGTTGGTTTGATTCAAGGATTCAGACTCGGAGAATGCTTCAACAATCTAGATTCATGGCCAGATTCAGGGATTTAGGCATCCAGACTCAGGGACTGACCCGAGGATTTCCAGTGTTTTTGCAAACATCCACTACAAATTCAGCATCGGCTCATGCCTGCGGCCTGCCGTCTCTGTGAGACCCGGACTAGCCTATCGGGGTTCCACGAGTTTGTTTCACCCCATCAGCTCGGCTTCTTGCATAGAGAGCATGCTTCTGATTGGTTTGGCAGGCTCTAACACCATCTCCAGTGTCTATTTCTGAGTCCGGCATTCACAGACACCCGCAGGGAGCTTGTCCACAGACCCAACTCAAGCCTTCTTCCCTGCCTTAGCGACCTCGGAGGTTTCTTCGCCAGGTTTTACTTGTGATTCTCTTGTCCCCTCCAAATGCTTTATGCTATTGCGCTCCCATATCAATTCTGATCTCCAAATCGAATTCCTGGTTGCAATTGGCCCTAGAACGCAACTTCGATCCCACCCTCTTGAATTGCTCCCTACTGCTTTCCCACTGGATTTTTTTAGGTCATGGCTCATAGGTCCCCTGTTATGAGATATTTACTGTCCGAATGGCTAAAGACAAGCCCTCCGTACGGGACTCCTTGTTGCCACGGCCGCCCCTGTACCCCCCGAGTTCCCAATCTCACGCTCAACTACATGGCCAGGACCCAACTGCTCCCATAGATCTACCTGCCTCTCTTTTTGGAGACCAGCAACCTCTTCGAATTGGGTTTGATAGCTCTTTTCTAGACCAGCAAGCCCAGTGTTTTTTGCCCAAAACTCCGGGACCATCTATATGCTATTCATTCGGCTGGCGAGAAGGCTCGCAAGTCCCTTACTGTTTCCGTGGAGTGCTAGATCCAGTTATTGCAGCTGCTAAAGGAATTTGTTCCAGATTGGGAATGTCAGCAGGACGAGTGTGCTCATGCCCCAGTGCAACGTCATCATCTGAGTCCTTTGAGCAGGGACCGTTAGTCTCAGTTGCTACACAAACCGATGATGTACCGCATACCGCCTCCACTGCTACATAGACTGAGGATATGTTGCATTCAGCAGCCTGCACTTCTGCACAGACAGCTCCCACCATGCCCTATCCTCTCGAAGACGAGTTATCCCCGCTTACGCTGAACCTACGCATTGTCGGGCTCCCTGAGGCGGGTGATTGTTCGGCCATCGAGGAGGTCCGCCATTTCTTTGCGCAAGAAATGCAGATCGAGGCGTCCGGCATTGCATCTGCCAGTCGGGTTGGAGCAGCACGACCCGACCGCCCTTGTCACCTTTTGGTTCGGTTCCAGGACGCTATTTCCCGTCTGCATATTTTCCGGCATGGTAATCACTTGAAGGGGTCCACCTTTTCTGTGCAAGAAGATCTCCTCCCCTCCAGCTCTGCAGGTGCGGAGAGGAACTCTGTCGGGTTCGTGAGGCTCGTCTGCAACGTAAGTGGGCAGTGTATCGGAGCAGTTGTGCTCTCATCCGGGATCAGTGGCCTCCTGACCCCTGGGCTGTATGGGACTAGTCATGTTTCTTAGCCTTCTTTGATGGTGTGTTGTATTAACGCTCTGTTGTTCTTGTTTTTATTATGATAGGGCTCTGCCCCCCTTTTTGTTCTGCTGGGTCTCTGGCCCAATATACTGTTGTCGTCACATGTCCGACAGGACGCTGCCTTTGTGGCGTGACGTTAAAAAATCTTATCTTATCTAAAAATGATAATAACAATATTGTAAAGGCACAATAAACACACATTGCTATACCTGGGGAAGGCTACTTGGCATGAAAAAATTTGTCCTTCTTTCACAGACCAATGGTGGTTAGCAGTTTTTGCTAAGTTGTTTGCCTTGCACAGAATTAGCCAATGCTCTGGAATCTTGAGTTAAGGACATTATAAGGTTAACCTTTCTCTCTTTTTTTTTAAGGTTGAATGCAATTTCTTTTTTTGCAATGATGGTTTGGGCTTTGGCATACGTGTCGTATTTGATTATGCTCTCATAGCATATTCACGTGGACACATTAAAGCTGACCAGGAAGACCCAATATTACGAAATACCACAACTCGTTAGCTCGTTTTGCACCTTCAAAGAAGACTATTTTCAAGGAGAACATTGCAAGCCAAACCACGTGTTCAGATACGGCGCCTCAGCTGGATCCTCTAATGCAATGAAGACATGGACTTTGTCGAAAGACATACTTGCCCAGAAGGCTTAGCTGGATTTTTCAAGAATGTCGCATGGAGTTTTTGCTTGCATCTTGACCGTCTAAACGAGGTGCGTCCTGAACTACCTCGACCGTCCGCTTCATCAATCCTTCGACGCAAAATGTATGTTGGGACCTCTAAGCGCCTTTCGTTTCGATTATAGTCATTTATGATTGGGGTGCCTATAATTTTGAAATGTGAAATACAGGTTCGCCTAAGGTTTTAGAATATGAAATACGAGGACTTGAACCTCTACCAAAATAATTCAATGTCTTAATAAGAATTGCTTTGACCAACACAACTAGCAAGCTAACCTAATTGTTTTTTCTAATAAATCTTCTTTTTTTCTTTTCTTTAAAAAAAAAAAAAAAAAAAAAAAACAGGCCATCCAATTTATTTAGGTCTATGATTTCAAGAATGGTCATTTACATATCCATATAAAATCCCCCTAAAATCCCTATTGGTAATGGATCATTCTTAGCCGTAAAACTACCTAAGATTGGGTATTGGGTACTTGTGTAATGTCTCAATAAGAAATAAGCATTAAATTAGATCCACTATTCTGGCCTCCAATAATATTGTCTTTATCTTAACCTCGAGTATTAAGATGCTTTTGACTTTTATTAAACTTTTGAATTAATTTTGATGAAAGAACAAGGAAAAAATACCAATACTTGAAGTACCTAATGTAGGTACTTTATCAGGTTTCTAAAATGTACACCCATAACATGCTTTTACCCTACCCCTAACCATTTTCAAGGGAAAACCTTGCAATCTCCCTCCAATCTTTGTCTCTATTTTCATTCGCTCCTGTGATTGCATAATCTAAATACAAAGCCTCCTAAATGCATTCTCTTTTGCACTGACTCTACACAAAATGAAAAGTTGCAATGGAGACCACACATGGCCATGACACAGAACTATACATAGTGCGATTCTGGGTGGTCTCGAAAGTGGATATCACACATGACCATGGGATGGAACTATACATAGTGCGACTCTTAGATATTATTTTAATGTCCACGGAGACCACACAGGGCCGTGTGACAGAACTAAGCATAGTGTGACTCTGGGTGGTCTTGAACGTGGAGACACACAGGGCCATGGGACGGGACTATATATGGGATGGGATGGGACAGGTCTGGGCTGTTCTAAAACTATTGTGGTACCACTAGACCAAAAGATCCGGGCGCAAACACTGAAACGCTCAAAATCCTAAAATAATAGAAATTAGCAAAATAGGGTACTGGACAACCATAGAAGAAATTAAGCATTTACTAGCCGAAATAAATTTGCATACCATAAATGAAATGCAATTCCTCTGAATCTCAGCTAAAAAAACATTGGGCTAGCTATTGACCTAACTTTCTTCGACCTTGATCATTCTCTCACAAGCCATATGAAGGTGAAAATATTAGAAAACACTTCAGATTCTGCTGGGTAGCATTAGATGAAGAGCAAGAGGGAATGGGCTGTTTTACAGGCAAGTATAATTCCATTTCTCAAGTTGAATCCCTTGCAATCTCTATTCCTTCCAAGATTTTTTGGTTCAAAAATCAAAGTCTTAAAACCACCGGAAGTCGTCATCCGCAAGGTTTCAGATTTAGAAGTATCCAGGGAAAATACGCTGTTAGGAACTCCGGGTGCATGGTACAGGAAACGTAGAATTAGAGAAGCATTGAATCAAATGTATGACCTTGAGAAAATGGGTATTTGGCCTGACTCAGTTGCATATGCTTGCCTGATCAGGCGATGCATAAAATCCAATAGGACTGCTGATGGCAAGACTGTTCATGATCATATTGTTAAAAGTGGAATGGAGAATGATCTCCTTGTGGCCAATCATCTCATTGCTATGTACAGGCAATTCAAGAACCCAGAAAATGCAAGAAAAGTGTTTAATAGAATGTCTAAAAGAGATGTTATTTCATGGACAAGTTTGATTATCACCTACATTGAGAATGGAAACGACAAAGAAGCTCTTCGGCTTTTCTGCTCAATGGATGTTGATAATGTAGTGCCAGACCACGTCACTTTTTTAACCATGCTTAAGGCATATTCAGCGCCAGAGTTCCTAGCATGTGGTAGGATGGTGCATGCCTTGCTTTTTCTCCATGAATTGGAGGCACCCATTGAACTTGACACTGCATTTGTTAAAATGTATAGCAAGTGTGGGGATCTGCTGGAGGCAAGAAGAATGTTTGACAACATGGAGAAAACGGACACATCATCATGGAATGCCATTATAGGAGCTTATGCAAGTTATGGATTCAGTAAAGAAGCATTGAAGTTACTCATTCAAATGCTTTCTGATGGGCTGATACCCAACAGTGAATCTTTTGTCTGCATTTTGGGGGCGCCTGTACATAGTGCGGAAGGTAAGATGATTCATGCTACAGCTCTTGACAGTGGACTTGAATTTGACATTCTTATAGGAACTGCTCTAGTTGATATGTATGGGAAGTACGGCAGCCTCTTCGATGCAGAGAGAATTTTCTTGAAAATGCAGGATGTGAATGTTGACTCATGGACTGCCATGATCATGGCATACACTAAACATGGACACCCTCGTAAAGCTCTCCAACTTTTTAGGCAAATGCAATTGGAAGGTGTGAAGCCAAGCAAAACTACATTTGTTAACATTTTAGATGCATGTGGAAGCCTAGAGGACTTAATGGTCGGTCAATCTATACATGCCCGAGTTGTGGATAATGGTTTTGACTTAGAATCTATGATTCAGAATGCGCTTCTTAACATGTACTGTAAATGTGGGAGTTTGAAACAAGCACGCAATATGTTTGAAAAAATTCATGCCAAAGACATAATAGCTTGGAATGCCATGATTGCAGCATATTCTAGGCTTGGTCATAGTGATGAAGCCTTTAAGTTATATCGTAAAATGCAAGAAGAAGCTATAAAACCCGACAGCATTACTTTTGTATGCATCCTCTTTGCCTGTAGTCGTTCTGGACTGACGGAAGCAGGAAGACAATACTTTGATGCCATGAAGAAGGACTACAATATTGAACCAACATTGGAACATTATGGCTGTATGGTTGATCTTCTTGGAAGGGCTGGAAAACTAGAAGATGCGGAAAGTTTAATTCATAAAATGCCATTGCAGCCTGATGCTACCATCTGGAAGATTTTATTAAACTTTTGCAATGTTCATGATGATACAGAACGTGCAAAAACCACAGCAAAACAGCTAAAGTTGTGTTTCAGAGAATCTGCAACATACATGCTGTAACAAAAATGATGGCTGATGCTATTGATGAGAGTTGTTTGAAGGAAGGGTGCCATCAGCTTCTTAATACTTTAACCCTTTTTCTTCATTAAAGAAAGGTACTTAATGAGATCATGGGCAGTTCCATTACTTACAAGCATCTGATCAATATAGAGGTCCCCAAATTCAGACTTCTGTTGTCCCAGAACCTGGACCAGAAACTCAAAATATCTGTCAACTATATTCTTGGAAAGTTTTGGATTCCACAGCTTAAAAGCTTGATGGAAAACGTCCTTATATTGTGGTGGGAATAACATGTTTCGTCTTGATGGAAATAAACATCTTGGAAAAGCCTAACAAACAGCTAACTGCCATAATTCTGATGACCAGAAACAGCTTCTCATTGGACACATTTAGTTTTACAGGCCGTAGAAAAAGCTAGAAAAGGAAGATAATTATTTAGCAGGAGGGTAACAAGTCATAATAACATGGAGAGCTTAGCGATATAGCTTGATGGCAACTCCGTACCCACTAAGATGATGTTCCTCGCACAAGTCAGCTTTCTTCCAAAATCTAAGAGGAACATAATTCTAAGTTCTGCTGAAAATGCTTCCTTGAAGGGAAACTGCTCAGTTTTCAACATATTTACATAAAAAAATGACAGCATTTCTTTTCTAACGACATGTATAACAAAATCTTAAAGGAATTTCAAGGAAGGCATCCAACAACTTGTAACTTGAATGAGATTTCCTCATGAATCCTGGAAGACGAGCATCTTTTACGGGAACGAGATTGGATGCTACATCTAATCTGAGGTAGGGAATGCACTTCTTGATATGTATGGAAGTGTCTGATGCTCTTGAGGTGTTTAATAAAATGCATCAAAGGGTTGTATATTCCTGCACTGCTATTGCAGCATATTGCCAGCATAGGGATGGCAAGGATAACCTTTGGCATGACAATGAGAGTTTCTAGCAAGCTTGCCTAACCTGAGGACAATGTTTCCTGATCTCTATTCTGTCCTTCTGTCATGCCACATCAGATACTTAAAACTATGTCATTAGATCAACTAATATTTGCATCAATGGTGGAGCAAAAAAATGTCTGAAAAATCTCTGTCTATTTGCAACGAGGGTGGTTTTTGCAAGATTGATTTTGTTGCGTATTAGGGTAAAGCATGTTTTTCTGAGCTCTAAATACTCCAACGGTATGGGAAATCAATTCTTGTGTTGCCTCATGCTATTCGTATTTTGGATGTAAAAATCTTTACCTTTATCTTTATCTATTTTACTTCGGGGTAATTCATTACAAGTACATGAAGAAGTTGAAGCACAAGCCTTTGGGACTCAAGAAGCTACAATCTTCTACAACTATAGATCATGATCTTAGGGTAAGAAACTCTAGAGCAGGTAAGATAGTATACATATTTTGGGATGGTTACTATAAGTGAAGATGTACAAGATGATTGCTATATGGTATTTGTCAAACTCTACACAGATACCATTTCCAATTACCATACTATAATACCACCCTATTAAACCTTACAAAGAACCCATTAGTATAGCCACATAGTTTTTAATGAAATTAACCCTCAAACACCCATTGGCCACCCTATTAAACCTTACAAAGAACCCATTAGTATAGCCACATATAGTTTTTAATGAAATTAACCCTCAAACACCCATTGGTTTTGTATAATAGTTTTCTAGTCATAACCGTGGGAAAAAGCACGTAGAGTTTTAATTTTAGGTGCCTTGTGAATCGTTGCAAAAAGTTTTAGTGAAAAAATTGCTGACCATTATCATCCTATAATTTCTAGGATCTCGATCATCATTTCCCTTATGGAGTGGGATAACTCTAGTTTTATACCAGTCTGCAGGAAACCCCTTTTGGATAGCAGCATTCCATAAATTTACCAGCACTACAACCACTGTGTTTTCAGGATTTCGGAGAAGCAAATGAGAGCAGGGAACAAGTATTATGCACATTCTTCACTGACTCTGCATATAGATTTCTCCTGCAGTTAGCCACTGGTCTGCTACAACCACTGTGGTTGAAGATTGAAGACTAAACCAGTCTTCTTTTTTATCTCCATTCCCACTGCTTAAAGTCTCTATCATTTGGAAGCAGCCAACAGATCATAGGAACAAACCCGCCTAGAATAAAAACAATCTGCATTCTTCCCCTCGTTAGGTGTAGATATAGAATACATTGTTCCACGGTCCATGGATGCTTGGACTCTGCCATTGGCATTAACAGTAATAAAAATTTTAAATGGAGTACCCATGGAGTACATCCACTGGATATGTATAGCACAATCACAGCAGCAGAGCAACAAGATCCGCAACATCAACTCAGCCTCAGAACCAGATGCAAATCTTTTTCCCCAAATAAATTTCCAGCACCAAAATGATTTGGGAAGGATCAGATCTCGGTAGAACCTCCATATACTGATGGCGGGATTCCCACACCCCCATCATTCGACCTCAAAGGCAGGATGAAAGATCACTTTGATGTTGCTACCAAGGATTGAATCATAACAGAATGGATTGGAAAGAAGCAAGAATTAATTGGGCCCAAAAATCTCCTTTATATATAATCAATAGGTAGAATGAAAAATACAACAACAAGATATGATCCTCCCATGACTCTGAACCATGGGAGGCTACTGAACTAGATCATGTGGAGGCTGCCACCCTCCACAAAATCGTGGAGCAGCAGGAAGAGGAGGAGCTCGTGCTCCTCAAACATGATTAATACTTTGCACCTCTTCATCTTCACCATTCAACCATTCAGATCCCGCGTCTTCATCTCAACCGTCGATTCCAGGGAACATGTCTCAACCGTCGATTCCAGTGGCAACCATGTTCCCCTGGCTGCGAACTATGATAGAGGCCTGGAGCAGAAGAGGTTTTGAATCTTAAAGCTCTGTTCTTGGCTGGCAACTGGGGAGGGGGGTGTGAAGAAGAGATTTATATAACCTTTAAAATTATTTCAATCGTTATGTGTCGAAAAAAAGCAAACAAAAGCAAAATCAAGAAACCAATGGTTCGCATAAGGCCTCCGGGAATTCCGACCACTGTGCTAAACCAGACTCTTCTGCAGCCCGAATCAATCCTAGACTCCTGGTATAGGTCGTTGGAATCAGTCCTCTGCTTCTGGTTCATCAGAAACAAACCAAGCAAGAAGTTGTTGATACCAGGCCGGAGGATTTGAACCTCCAGTCTTCTAGAAGAGGGAGGGATATGTGGCTCTTTTTTTAAGGTAGGTAAATCTGGATTGATCACAGCAAGAGCCCTTCTTGCGTTGCCTAATCTATTGCTTTTTTTTTTTTGAGAAAATAGATGCTTCCATGTTCATATAAAAGACTTAGGGAGTAATATGTTCATTACTAACCTAGCTACCACGGAAGAAATACTAATTCTTGTTAGAAAAACCTTTCCAAATAACTTGTCTAGTCTATTCTATCAACAATTCTTCAACTCTTCAATGCTTAGACAAACAATGTCTAAATAATAATTCTATCACATTTGTTAGAGCAATCATGTGCATAGAATAATCAACTTCAAATACTTAAACATCAATAACATATTCACCAGATTACAATAGAAGCATCACTACAAATATCTTCGCCATTGTACAAGTTTAACAATTTAATCATTGAAACATTATGTGAAACTCCAGACCTGATGCTTCAACTATTGAAAATCTCGAATATAGACCTCGACTTATTGAAAACCAATGTATGATATCATATGTACAATGCAGCTTGGATTTATTTGCATCAGTCCAGCACTTGTGCCATGACTGATTGGGGCTGCTTCGAAGCCGTCAGGCTCTGATTCGACTTGTATTCACGAGGAATTCAAATAGCAAACCTCCTCTATTGAATTTCCCTCATGACCTATAAAACTGTACACAAAAAGAAACCACAAATAGTGGTTTAAAGATCATCTAAAAATTAGAGCCATTGTAGACTCTAAATATCTTCACACCAATTATATCTCTTTTGGATGCATATAAGGAACCTGCAATGGTCACTTCCATGTAAATAGTCTTTCCATCTTGCTCCAAATGCATGTTCTATGAAGGTATGGAATTATAATATGAAACTATTATTCTTACATTCCCCCTTTCAGATTTTAATTTCATATCTTCTGATACTCATCTCTTCTGCTAAGTTCTGAAATCTTTTGTTGCCTAAAGCCTTTGTAAGAACGTCTGCTAGTTGACTTTCAGAATTCACATACTTGAGCTCAATTTCTTCTTTATTCACCATATCTCTGATGTAATGCATTTTCATTTCTATGTGTTTTCTCCTTTCATGCATAACTGAATTCTTTGTCATAGCTATGCAACTCTGATTGTCACAATGCAGACTTGTACTTCCAATTTGTCTGACTCCTAGTTCATTTAAGAACCTTATTGTCCAAATTATTTCTTTGGCAGCGTGTGGTTGCTGGATATTCTGGTTCAGCTGTTGAAAGTGCTATTGATGATTGTTTTTGGCTTCTCCAACTTACAGGTGCACCTCCTAATATTAATGCATAACCAGATGTTGACTTTTTTTCATCTATATCTCCACACCAGTCTGCATCACTGAAAGCTTTCAATTGCAAATCTTTTGAACAATATATAATCCCTGTGTCTTGTGTTCCCTTTAGAAAAAATTCCATTTGGAAAAAATAGGTCAGATGTCATTCCCAACTTTGTTTAGTAAATGAAAAAACAACAAACTAGAAAGGTGAAAAATGTACAACCAACGTAAGATTGTATTCAAATGAACGCTACGATTACAAAACATGCGGGATTTTTCAACCATTAAATATATTAAATAGCAGGTTTGTACTGCCAATGAATAGAAAAAATAGCAATCTACAGTGGCCTTAAAGACCATGGGGATCTGGCAGTGACAATAGTTACATCGGGATCGAATACGGAATACCGTATAGGATCAACCGGTGGACTTCGCTGATCTGGCCTCCAAGCCCGTGAAGCTACCCGAAGGCAATAGAAAGCATCACGGGGCGGTGCCTCATTTGCAACTGGCTTGCCCGTCCAACCGACCGGGTCTCCCTCCAGGCGCATCCTCTCTTCGATGTCAGGGTCAAAAGCGTTGACACCCCAACCTCCATGGATGTTTTGCAGAGCCTGCAAGATCCTCTGCGCCTCATGTAACTTATCCATCTTTCTCTTACCATCGATGGATCGATCCTTCCGATGGTATTTACGCTCCCTATCAAGTCTATCAGCCCTGGTAGAAGCGTTTCTTGCGGGTGAACAGGTCGGGCTGCATTCCAACCTACAAGACACCAACATCATAATCAACAAAGAACGTGCTAACTCAGGAAAGACAAGTCAATTAGACACAGACCGCCAAAAGTCACACCATAATTTCATTTAGATTTTGTACACATTCCTTACAAAAATAACTTTCTCGACTCGCGAGTCGAGAAAGCGTACAGTATCTCATCACCACAGATAATTTACACAAAATAATATACATTGGTGGTTTTAGGACTAAGTACCATAGAACCTTTCGTCCATGGCCTTCATGATCTTGCTATTCTCCTCATCTACTTTTTTGAGTTCAGCATAGCTATTGAGAATGTCTGCCACCCTTATAGAGAACCGGCATTCAACCAATAAAATACATAGCGTGTGCTTGAACGAGTCATCGGTCTCAAAATTCTCTGGATTGTACGTCCTGGCTACCACCAGGTTATCTGAGTTGTGATACCACTTGTAAGGGTTGTCGTCAATTATAAATGTGTTCTGCTTGTCGAACTCTTGATATGCTTCGAAGACGCTTTGCAGTTTCTTCACTATGATAGGCTTTCCATTTGTGACCTCATG
>JAANSK020253608.1:0-13002 GCA_011763485.2 Isoetes engelmannii
GGCTTTCACGCCTGTTTTTTAGATTTTTGCCCGTTAAAATAGGTGAAAAAAGAAAGTGTATGGCTTGCGCAATTGCCCGTCATAGAGAAGGGCAACTACTAGAAGGCTATGAACAGAGAAATGCCCATCATTTTTCTTGCTATATATATTTATATAAAGTTTATATAATTTACAAGACGATGTGGGGTGCCACAAACATTGCACATTGTAATGTTTGTTCCAAAAAGGGAAATCTCATATACAACTAAACGTAGCAAACGTAGCACTCATTTAGAAAGTAGAAGCAATTAGAAGACATTAGGTTTATATACAGCTAAAAGTAGCACTCATAGTACATTCTAACTTTTAAAGTCATTTTAACTCAGCTATGTAACATGAAATTGGATTCTGCTGCTTAGTTTATGGATGCAAGTTCTCGAATAGCTATCTTTTGCCTTCTCCTGTTCATATATTCAGTTTCTAGTGCAGCTATGCGAAACATTTTGTGATCCATGATGCTCTTTTCAATGTTGCTTGGTACGAAGGTAGATCAGTGTCCTTGATTCGTGATAATTCCTCCGCAGTATGTCCAATGACTTGTTCCGCTTGCTCGTTGAACATAAAGGCCGAAACTTCCGCAATTATATCCATTAGTTTTACATGTAGGATATATCTGGGAATATAGATGAAGTGTTAGAATGAATATGATAGAATTATATCATATTTAGACATGCGCAGGTTTATGTTACCTTTTACAACTTTCGGTGTTCACGCGGCATGTTTCACATCAGAAATGTGAATTCCTTTTTATGACCTTTTTGTTGCATGATGTGCATATGCTTGGTACCACCTATGCTGATCTGATTAGATGTAGCTTATACATGCTCTAACAATGAAGTAGACATGCTTGAATCAAACAAAATGTAGCATGAGAATTTCGTAGGTATGGGAATTAGAAAAGAAAAAAGAAGATGAAGTAATTACGTTGACTCACCTTGTTATGGTCGGCATGCAGTAACTGATAGAACTTATATCTGCATCCGTGAGTTCGACACTAAATACTTTGCTTTCGCTGTAAGATTTTTTGAATTGTTTGAGAGGGATCTTTGCAGTCATTCAACACTAATCATCCACTTATTCTCATAAGGAGTTAATTGAGCTAAGGGATAGAAATGACTAGCACTTTGCATTTTCGTAGCCTCTGGGGCTTACAAATTCTATTCTACATTTATTTTAGTTCTTAAGCTATAGTTCTCTATCCATTCATCTACTTGTTAGCTCATAATTCTAACTATCTTAACTCAACCATAAATGTCAAATTCTTGGTCAACTTAATTGTCATTTAGAACGTAAAATGTTAAGGGTCTAATCAACTTAAGACCTGGAAGCTGGCACACAAATATAGCCACTTAATTAAGCCTGCTGCCAAAGAGCTACTTAGGTCTTTAGTCCCTTCTTTCACATAGGGTGTGAAGAAGGTAGCAAGATCATCAATCATCTCTTGCCACTTTAGCTGGTCCGTAATACTCTCTCTGACATCGAGGAAGCTCCACAAGTCTGTTAATGACTCTTGAATTGGCTCCATCTCAATTTCAGTATCAACTGTTTCGCTCCCCATCTGGAGCTACAACTACTATGAGGGGTTAATCTGGGGAAAATAAATGAGGGACAAGCTCGACTTATAGATCATGCACATGCTATATGTTAGCACAATTCAACAACAACAACATTAGAACTAGACATCATCACTGGGATTAGTTTTTAAAAGTTCATCAGTTTGTAAAGCTAGTTATAGTAATCTCTTAGCTGGAATCCACCAGTTATGATCTACAATGCGTGCATACTTACTTGTCTTTATTGCTCGTTACTTGTGAACGAGTGCCCGACTCTGAATCACCATGGACAAGCCACATGCAGGAATAACTCGCACGTGTGGGGGTGATCAACCCTCGCTTCTCACGTAATGGCTATGCATGGGAGCACTCCCGCCATTCCTCCCAGGCTCCACTGAGAGGCAGGTTAGGTTCAATGCTCTTAAGCACACCTAGCCCGATGCGTTAGTCGGGAGTACCCATTCTTTGATAGTTTATTACAATGATTCTAATAATAATCAACAATAATTCCAAAGTCACAACATGTATAAGAACACAAAAAAACTTCATGCATTGGAAGGCACACATTCCATGACAACTAGCAATAACAAAATTATCCATACTCAAGTACACTCCTAGACTTTACATGCCATGCATAATATATCCAATATACCCTTGTTAACTATGGGCACTTCGTCTAAGGAAACACTCAAGGAAATATTATATCTATTATGTGGACAAAAAAAAGAGACTAACAATGGCCAAAATACTAGAGTTAGAAAGTCTGCATCTAGTGGACAATCGAGAAAGCCCACCAGATGCGGCTGTGTCTTTCTCGACTCGCGGGTCAAGAAAGCCCCCAAGATGCAGATGTATAAATTTTATTAGGGGCTTTTTCGACTCACAGCTGCAGACTGTGTAAGCATATGGTGGCTTTCTCGACGAACCGTATGCTTACACAGTCTGCATCTGGTAGGCTTTCTCGCCGAGAAAGCACACCAGATGCAGCTTGTTTAAGTATCTCGAGGGCTTTCTCGACTCGCGCACGGTTGCAAACCGTGTATGCATCTGGTGGGCTATCTTTGATGAATGCCTGGATCTTGTATCAACGTCCTTCTAACTTCAATTCCGCTTCTGCAGCCCATACTCCGACTAGATAATACATGCTAGACAACAATGGAAGGCACTGGGTCCGCAACGCCCTAGCGGAAACAGGGCCCCTGTGTAGATATGTGCTTCTAGAGGGTCACCAAGAAGAAGATGCAGATGACGAAAAGGAAAGAAGAAGAGAACTTTCAAGAAGGGCTGAGAATCCTTGCCAGATCAATATAACCTGATATTGTGCAATGAGGATATATGGCAAAAATGGAATGAGATCTGGTCATCATGGAAAAGGAGATTGTTGAAGGATAGCAATGGGAGTTGCCACAAAAATCGGATCCCAAACTATTTGAAAGGGCCTTCATGAAGAGGATAATGGATCTAACAGACTCAGAGACTAAAGACTTGCAGGGCAAAATACTAGACGGCACAATCTTGCTGAGGAAAACCAGGAACTCAAAGATGCAGGATGAAAAGGATTATGCCAACGTTCTGAAGAGGAAGTGTGCATTGCAAGAATGCATTACAAAATTCTGCAACATTGCATGTCACGAGGAGCAGGATTTTGAGCACTACAAAGAAAGTTGCAAACTAGATGATGAAGACGTGAAAGAACTAATCCAAACTGAAGCGAAATATCAAAACAGAGGCATTCCCAGAACGTGCGCAAGCACTACTAACCACAAACTTAGATTTGGGGATAATTATAACATATTTAACAAAATTTAGACTTATTCAAATCTAATAGATAACTTCAAGAATGCCACGATAAGGTAAGTAATCTTTTAACTCTTGTTTGAGTTTAGTGATTTTATTAGTCCATCTTTAAATTAAAAGTATGATGGTTACTAAAGCATAAAACTGCTTTCTATACTAATTTTTAGTCTAATCTATTTCAATTAATATTCAATTAAAAAAAAATGATTAAAATGTTTGTCTTCCTTTACAAAATATTTAAAGAAAGTTTTAAGTTGAATTAATTAAATGGTAAATTACATGGTTTAATAACAATTTTCTGAAAAGTTTATTATTGATGAAATAAATTACAAATAAAATTAATTTAAATACATATTTCAACAAAAATAAACTACCTTCAAAATGGTAATCAAAACATAGAATTCTAATTATACTAGTAACGGTGCCGAGCATTGCTTGCATAGTTTAGAACTTGTAAATGTTGGAAAGTTGTGCATTTGCAGAGTAACTTCTAGGCCCTTATTGCTGGGCATAGTTTAGAACTACTTGTAAATGTTGAAAAATTGTGCATTTGCAAAAATTAACTTCTAGGCTCTCATTGCTGAAGTGGTAGACTCCATATACTACCAGAGTCAATGTTTATAATGGTAAATAGTACCACATCTTGGTATATGATAACCTCTAGGTTATGCATGAACGAATTTAATTTATGTATGAGCATATGAACATATGTTGTTTGGTCGATAAATGCAACATCTGCAAATGAGTAGCAGCATGAATTCGTATTTCAATTTGTTGAATTGCTGAAGTGCCATAGGAACTCAAAACATTGACAAAAGTGATTCATGGAAGGTATGTTATATAGAATAAAACCAACATGATAATTCGTTCACCGTGCATTTGCACGATATTATAGAGTACAATTTGAGCTATTCAACAATTTTTGGGGCAGGTTTGTGAGCTACGCAACTTCTTTGCAAATAGCTTTTCACAACTGCCATGTTACAAAGCTAACATAGACCCAATATGAAAATCTTCTTAGATGCAACTTCAAAATATCGGAAACCCTTTTTTTAATATAACTCTCTGAACTGTGGCACCTTTCTGCTGCATCTTGTCAGGGTGCTCTGCAGTAACATCTTATTCTCGAGCATCCCTATCTTGAATAGATCCATCTCATGGCAGTTTATACAATGGCATGATGTCCAGGAGTGCTAAATGAAAATATAACTGTAAATATATAGGTCACAAAGACTGTGTCTTGGAATACAACATGTTTTGGAATATAATATCAAATGCAGTGAATCTTCGTAGCTATATCTGTGAGAAATAATGCTATAAATTTCCAGCATATTCCTACATGTCATGAACCATCAATTTGCGTGTGAGCTTTTCTGCAAATTGTACACATAATCAACATTATTCTGCTTGCCTTAATCTTGACCAATGCTTCTCTGCAGTAACATTATCCTAAATAGATCCATCTCATGGCAGTAAGGACAAAGCCACTCTAGGCATACAAATTAATCAAGCATAAAAATTTGAAGTCTGAGCAGGTCCATTTTGCTTGCAACTGTACACGTGATTTTCCTGCCAATTCATAAGAAAAATACATGGACCTTTAGATGAGCAAAAACTGGCAGTAGAACCAATTTCAGAAATAATAAGAATTCGTCCACATGACAAAAGATAAATGAATGACCTAATATTGTTAAAAAGTTGTCTAAGCTCTGTTGCTTTGTGGAATCCCGGAGCTAAAGAATCGTTCTGTTAATCCACCTAAACTGGAATTGCAATAAAAGTCTTGTTTTCACAAGTCTCATGGCAATAAAGACAAAGTCACTCTAGGCATAAAAATTAATCAAGCATAAAATTTTGAAGTCTGAGCAGGTCTATTTTGCTTGCAACTGTACATATGATTTTCCTGCCAATTCATAAGAAAAATACATGGACCTTTAGATGAGCAAAAACTGGCAGTAGAACCAATTTCAGAAATAATAAGAATTTGTCCACATGACAAAAGATAAATGAATGACCTGATATTATTAAAAAGTTGCCTAAGCTCCGTTGCTTTGTGGAATCCTGGAGCTAAAGAATTGTTCTCTTAATCCACCTAAACTGGAATTGCAATAATAGAGGAAAAAACAGGTAAAAAAACAGAGGAAAAAACAGGTAAAAAAATCCAAAACATGCTCGGTAGTCTGCCTTGCCAGTTGGGTTGTCAATGCATAAGGAAATTGTCTTGGCTTCCAAAGTTGTCTCATGTTGTTGTCTTGTTTAGCTGTAGCCTTGGACGACCCTTCTTTAACTACTGCTATTAATCTTGGCCGTTTTTTGGCCGTCCGATCTAGGGCTGCACCCCTCCATTACACTAAAATATTATAATATAAGATAATTAGTTTCAAACTAATTTTTTTTTTTAAATATTTTTAAAAGTGCTAAGAGTTTGTAATTTGTGAAATCCTCATAATAGTGTTAAGTCAATCACGTACCAAACAATCACGGTTCAAATGTAAATTATCTTGATAGCCAAATTTTAAACTTGTTAAATCACTGAGAATTGAAATTTTATATTCTTGAAATGTTTAATTCTAAATAGATTCAAGTGAAATACATATAGAAAGCAATTTTATGACTTAATAACCATTATTCTTTTAATTTAAAAATAAACTTATATAATTAAAACTTATAAAAGTTAAGAAAGATTAAACAATACATATAATCTTATAATGGTGTCCTTGAAGTGCTATCTATTAAATCTGTATAGGTCTATATTTTGTTGAATATGTCATACTATCATAGTGGAATGTGCGCTTTCTTCAATGTCCTATATCACCTGTATGGGAATTTAACCGCCTTCACAGCTAATAAGTTTCTAGAACAAAGCACTTACAGACATGAGCTGGGCATCAAATCTTAATACGAAGGAAGTTTAATCCATATGCGAGAATACATAGAGCAGCTTAAGATCTAAAGGGATAAGTACCTTGGTACTGGAAGAATCCATGGAAGAGGTAACATTGATTATGTTTGCTCTACAAGGGTTACCTATGATTTGGCATGAAGTATAATAAAGAATAGAATGTTAAATTTAAAGACACCTATATGGAGTCAAACCTGATGCTTCACCTCTAAGGTTTCTTTGCTGTCTAGGTTATGCTACATTACCAAGAGAAATCTTAAACAGGCAAGGTAAACTTTTAGATGAGGCCACTAAAGTTATATTCATTGAGGTAAACTAAAATTATGAAAGTTTAGAGATGTATAATACATTGAATAATATGTTACTAACCTATTACTGCAGTCTCAAGTGTGAGAGTCGAAGAGGCAGTAGAATGTATGGAAGCCTATGCAGATTGGAACTTACTTACAGCCTCTTCCCTTTCACCATGGAGTTTCTTTAGTTGGTCTTCTAACATACGCTTATTCTTCCTCGTGTCTTGCGTAAGCTCATATTCTTCGTATGTGGTTAAACACATGAGAAAAATGTCCCTTTAACAAAAAATAAACACTACTTGTAAGCATTTTTTTTTTTTTCTAAATAGCATTACAATCAATTTCTCATACATGTTTAGGTTTCATCTTTTCCAAGCGAAATGCCTTCCCATCAAAAGAGAAAAGCTTTGGTCCGTTTATAAATTCAACTAAATGAGTGTTAGAGATATGAAATATGCAATATACGATAATTACTATGAAGTCGTCAATGTCTGATAATGTATTATTGAGCTAGTTAGAGTGAATGTTGAATGTTTTATCTTTTTCCTCATTAATAAACGTGACGCGTTGGCGCTTCAAATTCTGGAGGAAAATGATAGTCGTAAAACCCTAGTGCTTACCCAGTATAGTGTCTATCCAGTATAGGCAGCTTATGGAACATCTCTATTGGATGTTAAAATAAATAAAAAATCGTCTAATTGACATCGACCCACGGCCTAGAAGCCTTTTTCTTTGCCACTTCACTTATTGAAAGGGCTATACAGCAATTAAACACCAAAAGCAATAGATTGTGAAGGACTTCAAGCTGAACTCGTCATACATGAGCCATGTTTAGCATCAACAGTTACAGACCCATTTAAGGAAGCCATTTATGTTGGTCTCCCAAGATATGCCCAACATTATCAGACCTGTTCAAAAAGCAGGTAATCCTATGGATTCATCAAATTATCATCGAATTATGATTGGAAATGTAATAGCAAAGTTGTATGGCTCTGGATTACAAATGTTAGTGATTATGTGGAGAAAAGTATGCTTAGACCCAAGGGCCAAACCGGTTTTAGTAAAAACTTCTCGACCAATTGACCACATCTCGTTAGAGTCAGACACATTACACTAATCTCAATAAATCGGTGGCTCAAATGATGTCACGTCCTCAATAATGACTATAAACGTCATTACATTATTATGAGTTATTTTCTTTTTCTTTGTGTTTTTTCTACTGAATTTCAACAAAATCTGGACTTATCAGATTTCATAGATAACACTTCAAAGACAATATTATAAGATTATATGTATTTGTTTACCCTTTCTTGATTTTTATAAGTTTTAATTATATAAGTTTATCTTAAAATTAAGGAAGTTTATCTTCCTTATAAGTTTAATTATAAGGAAGTATAAGTTTATACTTCCTTCCTTAAAATTAAAAGGATGATGGTTATTAAGCCATGAATTAATTTCTATACTTATTTCACTTGAATCTATTTAGAATGAGACATTTCGAGAATATAAAATTTTAACTTTCAGTGATTTAACAAATTTAAAAATTGGCAACCAGGATAATTTATACATGAAACGTGATGGTTTGACACGTGATTGACTAAATATTATTATGTATATTTTACAATTTATAAACTCTTAGCACTTTTTAACATATTTTTTTAAAAGTTTTAGTTTGGAACTAATCATATAGTAAATATATTTTATGTTTTAATAACCATTTTTAATGTAGTTTATTTTTGTTGAAGTATATATTTAAATTAGTTTTTTCTTTATAAATTATTTCATCAATAATGAACTTTTCAAAAAATTGTTATTAAAACATATCTCTACATATACAATTCAGTTTGTGATTTTCTTTTTTTTCTGTGTCTTTTCGAATGTTTCTCCACCGCAATCTAATTTCATAGTTTTATGCCACGTTTTTCTCTCTACCTAAACCACTGGAACCCCTAAATTTCTGGTTTTTTCAACTTATTTTTATTTTAGGTAAAATTAGCCTTCATATTACTTGGCGGCGCCGCTATACCTCCTTCGACAGCAGAGCAAACTTGCGTGGGCAGAGCAGAGCAAGAGCGGCCGGCAGAGCGGGCGGGCAGAGGAGAGCAAAGCAACGACGGCCGGCAGAGCTTCCATAGAAGCGCATTTCAAGATCCGCAGATCTACCTTGCAGATCTGGCAGAGTCCCTGTTCTTGCCATATTTTACCTTGCAGATCTGGCAGAGCCCCTATTCTTGCTATATTCTTGTAATTTATTATTTATTTAATTCAACTTAATACTCTTTTTAAATATTTTGTAAAGATAAACATTTTAGTCATGGACAGTAGATTAGACTGAAAATTAGTATAGAAAGCAGTTTTATGCTTATAACCATCATACTTTTAATTTACAGATAGACTAATAATATTATTAAACTCAACAAAAGTTAGAATATTACATATAATTTTATCGTAGCATGTTTGAAGTATCTATTAGATTCGAATAAGTCTAGGTTTTTGTTGAATATGTTATATCATTTTCGGCCTTCAGTTTCCTCTTCTTCAACCTCTCCGCATCATTTTTTGCCTTCAGATTCTTCTTCAGCTTCTGTGCATCATTTTTTGCCTTTAGCTTCAGCTTCTTCATCTGCATGTAAGGGAATCGAATTTCTTCCAAATGAGGGGGAGATTTGTGGCTCATTTTCGAAAACAGGCAAATTTAATCCGCTCTAATCACACCTAGAGGTATTCTTACATTGTCTAACCTCTTGCTCATGTCTAAGAAAAGAGAACATCTATGTTTATCCAGAAAGATCTAGGCAGTAATGTATTTATTGCTGACTAAACAATAGAAGAGATTTTCACTCTCGTCTCAAGGATGTAGCACCTACAATATTTTAGAATGCATAGCTGGAGTTCTTTGGTGGTGTGAAAAGCGCAGTGATCATTTCAGGAGATCAAGCTCTGCTTCAAAGTGATGGCCACTTCATTACCTTCGCAATTGCGAGTGGTGGTAATATTCCTTTCTCAAAGCATGAAGGCTTTGCTGCTGCATTCATAGAAGATGCCATATCAGAAACCTTCATCAAAATGCTGAGTGAAATGCATCCACCATTTTCTTTGGGGGGGTACATTTGGAAAGTATTTTGTTAAAATGCATTAGATGCAAGAACAATAAATAAAACCTAAAGTCCAGTATGGTATGTTGCCTGGAAAAACGTAATGCTTATGATTTGGATATATTTCTTGATTTTCTTAACTTCTCTCTGTGCTACAGCTTCTGCTCCCAATATTCTGCAAACATAGAGAAATTCACCTACACTGGCTGTGAAATGACCTGTAAGGATAGCCGGAATCTTCAACGGTAAAGCCTCCTTGTTCACCAACCAGAATCCGTCTAATAGCAACTTTAAGAATCTGTACTCCTCTTCTCTGGGTTACAAAATCTCTGCAGTAATCGGCAGACTCCAACAACTAATCAGCAGACTCCAACAACTGGTAATCCGTCTCTACTTTGACCACCAAAAACTGCGATATGCTCTTCCCGATCTCCGGAGAAGGGCTCTTGCTAAAAAACGTGGCTTTTTAGGTTGAAAAAAAAGGGCTTTTAGGGTTTGAGCCACGCACCTAATCTTGGTCGTTCAACTTGCCAACATGGCATCATCCTAGCCGTCCGCAAGCGTTGATGGAAAACAGACACTAAAACATTATAATATAGATCATCATTAGAGGGGAAGCCATCATCATTGGAGGGGGATAATGGGGTCTTACATTGAAAACCGGTTATGCAAAAAACTATTTCCAAGTGCATTATTATCACGATCGTAAATTTATACCAAATGTCCCTTATTATCTACGTTAAGTGCCATTCATGCGGCACACACAAAGCCATGCGACAAGTCCCAATTAATGGAATAATGCTAGATAAATCAACAACCAACATCTTTATGAGAAATATCATTTTTTTATGCAATGCTTGAGACAATTGTTTGGGTAGTTGTGTGATTACATCTCAGCAGAATATCATTCATTGCTGTTAAGGTATTACCCAAGTGAATATATCATGCACAACTGTTTGTTGATTGTCTACATAATGTAAGAATAACAAATGGCGGGACAACATTGTGTATATGTTTGCTAGACCTGCATCCTAACTCCTGCTATTGGCATCATGATATATAATGCATAGACCTGCAATAAATGTCTGCACAAATTGAACAATCCATACCCATACAATTTGATAACAATTTTCATAAAGCATTCTAAATGGACTACTGTTAGAGCAGAAGCTCTAACCTCGCAAGAAAGATAGAAAGCAAATAAACCAAGCCTCAATCTACAAGATCTGAGCAATGGGCAACACAAAGAACAGTAATCTCCATAGCTAGCTCAAGCAAATGTCTCTCCTCATACACCATCTCCCTCTCTCTGTGATGATCTCTCCCTGATAATAGAACAGAGTACTCCTCCGACTACATACGTGCATGTGCGTATATACGACCCATATATGACCATGTCTACACTACCCCAACACACTATAGTGGTGACACTCACCACAATGGTGACCCACACCATAGTGGTCTCATATACCACCCCAACAGTGGCGACCACAGTGGGGAAAAATGCCACTCCGTGGCGGAGAACCCATGACAAAATATACTACTATGGTCCTTGGGACATATCCCGAAATGACACATTTATATGTATGTTTAGAAAGGAAAAATAACCCTCTAAAAGACTCAAAGAACTAGAACAAAATAAACTGGTCCAAAATGACTGTTACGAAACAAAAACCTCTGTAACTATGGGAAACTTTGAATGATGATATCTAGAGTTCTGGAGCTATGTTTGATCTGCACCATAGCTCGTTAGATTCGTATCGTTGTAATGCATCCATTGGTGTAGGATAGATCATGTATTTTTAAACTGTCACCCTCTGTATTTTCAGAAAAACGACCTGTTGTAACCCAAGAATTCTCCACAATTCTCTGTAATTGGAGCTATACCATAGCAGAATCCCTTAGAATTTGCACTTCTCTTTCTAAATAAGGCTCCTTAGCCAAATCCAACTCTATCAAGAAAGTATCTTCCAAATATGAGAATGCTCAAAGCATATAACAACAAAAAGTGTGACCAAAGAACAAGCCACAATCCAATAACCTGCTCAAATATGACTGCACTAGCATACCAATGTGGCAAATATGATGTAAGGTAGTAGAACTTGCTAAACTGACATATCCCAGCTAACTTATTGATTTCAAATGATGCATACCAACCTTTATGAGCATCTTTGGCTGCTGTATACTAAGATAAAGTGTTGCTCATGTACAATATCCCATCCCCTATCACATAGTTATGCTCAAATTTGCTCAACTCTTCCACACTTCCATGTTCAAATATGCAAGGAAGTGGTTTTCCTTGATTCTCATACTTCTTTGGACTGTTACAAAGCTGAAACTCATGTCTGAACCATTCTATGCACACTTCATTCATCAAATCATCCAAAATTAGCAATTCTAGCTCACAATTTGGTGCCAAATCATCAAAGAAAGCAAGTTTCTCCATTTGAGGTATATAAAGATCATGTTCACCTATCTTTTTAGCTGATATGCATGTGTCAAATCTGAAAATCTCATAAAGAGGGCTGCTGTCATGACTGCCACTCAATTCAAGAGCGTGTAACATATCTTTAGAGTGCTGAAATGCCAAAATATCAAAGCTTTCCACTTCTAATTCACATAAAAAATGGTTCATCATCATTCAAATATGCTTCACATGTATGAAAGGTCTCAAACTCAAGGCTGCTCATGGAACTATTACCTCCATAATTCTGAGCTTAGAAAATGAATCATCAAAGAAAATTTCTCCCTCTATAGTGGGCTGATTTCTCCTTGCTCCCTCCATGCTTGATGTCAAAATCAACATCTCTACTTGCTCATGCTCTAAATATTGCTGAAATGAAGTCTGATCAATGGGTTTATGTATGGACTCCTCTTTCACGTATACAAGTGTCTCTTCTAACTCACCTTCACCAATGCTTTCAATCTTTTGAAGATACTTATCCGCAACTCCATGCTGCAAATGACATATTTTTGAATTTGAAGTACCTTTTAACCACTTGTACAAAGTCTTATCTTCATTGTCACCCACTTGCAAAACATGAAAGCAACTAAGATCTTGCTGCCCTGCCACCATAGTATCCTCTTGGTTGATTTCCAGGTGTGGACTGCTCCAAGAAGAATTGCAAAGCAAAGTATCACTTGCTGATTTTAGAGGATGATCTATAGTAACCTTGTGTTCTCCTTGAAAGATATTCATCTCATGCTTCCGCCATGAAGTCTCAGCATCTACGGCATCTAACCATATACGGCTCAGCAACAAAGTATAAGTTTCAGTGTGTACACTCTCTGGAAACTTCAAAACCATGAAATCCAAGATAGCT
>JAANSK020253619.1:0-13001 GCA_011763485.2 Isoetes engelmannii
CTCTCTAAAGATCATGTCTACCTTCGCTTACAGTCTCCATCAGACAAAGAAATGTTTATCGCAATCATATAAGTTAATTACTAGCGAACTAAGTTAACTAATAGCGAACTAACCATAACTCACAAAAAGACATTACGCCCGGCATCGCCGGGCACACGTTTCTAGTACAAATTTAAATAAAAAAAGGGGGGAATTCCAGAACACAACCTTAACCCTATTATTTCCTGAAACGTCTTTGCCTGAAGCAGCCGAGAGCTCTTCCTGCTCTCGCCCGGATGCTCTGGCATCTTCGAAGTAGTCCATACCACAACTTTTCAGTGTTGCTATTTGGTTCAAGGTGCGATGTACATCTGCTCTTCTGCGTTTTTTTCTTATTCCGCTGAATTGTGCGTACCTTGTCAGATTTTACCTTATAGGTCTTGGGGGTTCATCGGCATTCTACAGATCTATTATCTCGATATTTGCACGGTATAATGCATTTTCCTTTTTTTCTCTGTATGGACGGCTCATGCCAGCGAAAGGCTGGTCTTGCTTTTTTGTTTTATTCTTCTATGCAATTCTTTTGTAAGTGCTATTAATCTGTGGTATGTTAGCCTAGCTTTGGATCGCAGATGCTGAAGAATGAAGTTTGGCTACCTTGGTAACCCTAGAACGATATTTATCTCTCCAGGAAAACTGCAGTATATCTTGCATTTTCAGAAATTCTCGTGCTCAAGCTTAGGTTCTTCAGTCTCGAAAAGCCCACCAAAATTTATGCTTGGTTCTTACAGTGGCTACTTCTTACTTTGATTTTTTTGTTTGAGCTCCTAATTTGTTGTAAAAAAGATTTCAAACTTGGATTCTCGTGTTGTTCCTTTGGATAACTACATGGCTGTTTCTTACTCCTTATCTGTTTCTCTTTGAATTCTATGTTGCAGTTTCTTACTCCTTATCTGTTTCTTTGAATTTTAGAATGCGAAATATCAGACACCTTGACTCTGGAAGTAGCAATTGTCGTCATCCCTTTAATTTTCTTCTTCTTATGTATGATCCTAACCTGTCCATTTCCAGGGTTAATCTCACCTTTAAAAGGATTTAATTAGAATGACCTTACATATGGCAATAGGTAATGCTTCCTTCCATTTTAGGGTACTCAATATGCTCCATCTTAAGGTCATTGCTCAATTTGACTTTGTTTTATCTAACTCATTGTAAACCATATGGGAAAATCGTGGGTTCAACTCCCACCTGTTTACATTTCCCTTGCTCAAAATTTCTCTACTGCAACATCCCTAAACGAAGCACTATTAAAAATTAAGTTAAATTGTCATGCAAAATCGCAATCTAAGCCAACTCCACATGGTCTTGAGATCAAATTATTATATTGTATTGGTCAACTATTGGGTATCATGCAAAATATCAAAACTATACCAACTACATGTACCACATTATGGTATTAAAGTAATTAATCACTAATCTTTGTAAAAATCGCCATGTACAAATACTGAGGAAGATAGATGTGATCAAATATCATTCGACTAAACTTGACATATTAAGCATTAATACACATCATATATTAAAAGTTGTTAATATAGACACTTAAATTTACCATGTCCCACATACTGATAACGATAGATGGGATTAAATATCATTCCTCTAAACTTGACATATTAAGCACTAGTACATATTATATATTTTAAGTTGTTATAAAGACCAACTACAACTATCATTTTATAGTACTGTGTCAAAAGATAATGCTTGTTCTTTTAATATATTGACACTAGTTCTTCAAAAAAAAAAAAGATAATGCTTGTTTATCACGTCATGGAACTGTATTGATGAACCATATTATATAACTAGACATTGTTTGTAAACTTTTTAGCCCACAAACACGTATTGATTTTGAGGTTTGGTTTCTACTAATAAATCAATACAAAAAAATCATGTGTCCCACCATGGATGGCCCATCATTTGACGTATGCCTCCGCGAAAGGACTATCCACTGGCACTTTATGCTTAAGTAACATCCTCAACTCTGGCTCATGGTTGCATACCCAAGATTTCATGTTCTTTTTCATAATCTCTTGCAACTCAGGCCCATTCTCTGGCCACCTCCCACATAATGTAGACCAACATTCTTTTTCGACTAAACAAGTTTCAACTCAGGCGTTGAAGAAGCTGCACATTTCTTTACATGTAACATGCCTCTATGGAGGTTTGGAATTGTTGCAGCTCGTAGAGAATGTGCTCAGAGGATATTGTGTCATCATTAATTAGAACACATCCTCAACACAATTTTAGGTGATAGGATAAGGGCATTATAGAATTCGAATTTAAATGAAAAATGCTAAAAAGCGGATTAAAGAGTTCTAAGACACTGAAGAATGCAATCCTTCCACAATGGTTCAGGCAAGGAAGTTTGGTAATATGATGGGAATTTGGTGTAGGGCATAAGCATGCTACACCCTACCACTTTTGGAACCTGCCAAACTACCTACACTAGGTACTTTTGGATTGGGTATTGTTTCCTTGTAATATTCATCAAAACTAGTTTAAAAGTTAAAAATAAAAGTCCAAATGCTGTTAATATTTATGGTTAAGATCAAGACAATACTATTTGGAGACTAAAATACATCCATTCAATGTAGTGCTTATTAGTTATTGAGACATTGGGAAAAAAGATTGTTCCACAATTGTCTTTAGCCAAGCTTATGCCTTGCAAAAGCCCAAGGGGATTGGTATAGGATTTTAAGCTGAAAGAGAAGGTCAAGTCATGGAATTATAGAATTAAATATGGAACTTTAAAAGGTATTGACTCTTAGAATGTAAATGGGGTTCAGAGGCGAAATATTCAGAACAATGGGCATGGTAAGATTCAACTATGAGATACAGTCATAGACAATTTATGTTTATTTAGTAAAAACAGAGAGATGTTAATTGGACTTGGATAAGAATATTCAAATTAGGGCACGAAAACTTGTATTTACTTCAAATCACCTTCTGATAAACTTCACTATTGAACACTAGATATAGACTGGATAGGGCATTTGTACCACGCATCATTCTGTGATAGCTGGCATCCTATATTCATGGCTTCCATATTCTGTGAGAGGTGGCATCTTGTATTCATGGCCTCCTGTATTCATGGCTTCCATATTGCAAACTCCTACTTGCAAGATGCACCTGCCCAAAACTTTTTCGGCGGTAAACTCTTCGAACTTCCAAACTCTACAACCATACTTGAGCTTATAAATATGTTCCAACAAAAAGTGTCCTCCTCCAACAAAGATGCAAAGACAATCCTCATGAATTGCAGCTAAGCATACAGTTCGGGGCATGGGCAACTTGGGCAAGACGTCCCATGTTTTCTTTTTAACATCGTACACCTCTACAATATCAAGGGCAAGGAAATTTTCGTCTTCGCCCCCAGCAACATATATTTTATCTCTTAGCATTATGCAGCCAAAGCCTATTCTAGAAGATGACATGCAAGGGCATTTTACCCATCTTTTGGAGCTCTCTGCCATGTTTATGGCATAAACACTGAGCAGGAATTTACCTGTAAGAGGATGTACCCCTCCCAAAACATACAGCACATTTTTCTCAAATGCGAAACTGCTGCCCATTGGAAAGCGTCCAAATTCTGGAATTGGAGGCAACAAGTGGTTCTCTTTTGTTATGGAATCGGATATTGATAAGCAGAGCCCGTTACTGGACATTGTGATGACTGGAGCCAGATCTTGAAGGGGGCATTGAGCAAAAGGAGAAGTAGATTTGATGGAAGATTGCCATGCCTGGTTGACACAAGCAGCAGATCCGATGTCTGCCCATGAAAATTTTGGCAAAATATGGGATAGCACCACATCTGTGTGAAGCCCCGAAATAAGAACTTGACGTTGGATTTCCACTTCCATTGTAGCTTATGACACGAAGATGCCTGATGGCAGAGCAGTGTTACTGTTACAGCTGGGAAAGCAACAGACTGGGTCCTCGATAAATAAGTCTGTCTTCACAACGATTTTGAGGATTGTATTAGACCACGTAAATATTGGTTCAGCTGTCTAACGTGGTCTACTTTGCGGGTACATACGTCTTTCTGGACCAAAGAATCCCAAAAGATCTCAGCCGTTAAGATGTGAAGAGAAAGTCTCCCTGGACAGAGACTTCTCAGCTTGATAGCAGCATGTTATAAACCTTGATGGGGATACCACAGTTTCAGATGAATCTAACCTCTAATTCAATGCCAGCTTTTTGCATTCGTCCCTTCCTCAATGAATCGCAACCACACAGACAGTTTTCACTACTGTCAGGAATAGCATTTTCTGATAAATGCTTGTTTTTTGTAGGGATCCTCAAAACTTACAAGCTATTAGTTACCCTAAAAACGTACAAGCCTTTAAAATACCTCCGTTCCGTTGCTCTGAGGAATGTACTCTTCCATAAATGCTTGATTTGATGGGGACTTTAAAAACGTACAAGCTTTCAAATTCAAAACATCTAGGCATATCCTCCATATAATTGTCACCAGGACAAAGAGCACTTTTTCATTCATCATAAACGCCAGGAAACAAAGCCAGACTCGCCATGTTAGAAGAGCAGAATAAACAATTGTCACAGCCACAATAAAAGATTGAAGAATACCAGGGAGAAGAAAAATGTTTTTGAGAACTGCTGGTACAACCCCTGAACCCTCCCTCTGAAGCATTTCTTGAAGGACGTCGGGTTGAAAGTGACAACCATCCAAAGGATGAGAAGGAAGATGTATGGCTTTAAGGTCCGCTGGACAGCGGGATGGGATCCCGCGACCGGCATTAGTCGCTCGCGGGTCACCGGCCAGCCGCCAGGCTCGAATGCCAGACCAAAAACCTTGAAGCCACAATATGGCATTTGGGGAGCGGTTTTTTCTAATTGAAAGGAATCAATCTAATCATCATATCATAATTACATTTTACCTCATTTTATTTTACAGATCACATGGAAGCCAATGCACTCCTAGGCGCGATTATTTCGATTCTATGCTAGGAGCTGCTTTGCATGTGATTATCCATTATATACACTAGAAGAAAATACTTACCTTAGTAATGCTTTTTGAAACGTATTTTTATACTAAAATAATAATAAAATAAAATAACTTTGAAAAGCGTTACAATGCCGGCTTGAAGCGCGTCACGATTGACAGGGTTGTTGTAGGCTAGAAGCACAGTAGGGTGTCTCATATTTCTTGTATAATGTAATAAGTCGTACAAAAGAGCACGAAACATATTTTTATAATGTAAATAAGCTGTACAATGAGCTGTATAATGTAATAAGCTCAATTTTTTACGAAAGGGTAGAAGCACGAAAGGGTAAAGCATAACCATGAGCAGCCCTAGAGCTCGACCGCAACACCCTGGAGCTCGACCGCCATAGCTCGGCCGCCAGCCTAAAGCTCTCAGCTGCCGTTAGTTTTAAGGTTATAATTTTAAGGGTTATAATAGTTAGCAAGATGTATCTTCCATTATCTAACCGTTTAATTATGCAAGGGATATTTTATTTAAGTATATTTACTGGTTAACATACAAACACATCAAATGAAATTGGACGGATGCCCAATTTACATCATGGTCTTGTACCAATTTTGCGCGACTTTTGTAATCTATTATGAAGGTTTTATGCCTTGGTGTGATTCTATCCTTTATTTATTAGGCGGACTGTATGTTTATGTCTCATTTGCTTTAATTAACCCAACAAATCCATGAATACTTGGACGGTCGCCCAATTTAAGTTTACAAATGAACGCCATTAAGCATTCGCACATTTTGCAAAAACTCATGTTTTTTGGTTTATTAACGACATTTTTTTAGTTAAATGAGGTCATTTAAGGTCTTTATGGACCGCTGGTAAGTCCATAAGTAACAAAACAGTGCTTATTGGCTTTGGACTATATTTGTAAAGGGTGGATGCTCCCTTAACGAGTCTTCTTGTTAGCTCTTTCAAGTTCATGAATACTCAAGACTAAAAGGATGGATGCTCCCCTTAACAAGTCATTTTGTCTTTATTCCAAAATGCAAATGCAGTATACCACTTTAAATTCATATTCATGTGACTATAGGCCCAGAGATGGGTAAGAATATACTAGAATCTATTTAAACCGTGAGTACTCGTCTTTTTAATATTATCAATTCAAAATTAAATTAGTTATATTTAATTTCAACATATTTTCGATTCAAAATTAATTACTTGTATCCAACTGCAATAACTTCAATTCAATCTCATTTATTTATTTATTTATTTATTTGTATGTGCGACGTCACACACGATGTGGCGTACATACGTGGCATACTTCTTCGTCACATCATTCGCCACCTCTGTCAGACGTCGCTAGAGATGTCGCGGACGACGTGAGGAAGACGTCTGCGTCACGCCAACAGACGTCAAATGACATCAGCCGTCAGCCAAACGTCGTTATACACGTCGCTAAATGACATTTTTCTTGTTGTGAATCACACTATGCTACGTGGCCAAATTTCTTTTATAAATGATGACTACAATTGTTCAACAGGCACAACAAATATCTTCTCTGTTTTATTCAGTACTTCCGCCATTTTCACTCGCGATTCTGCTGTTTTCACCTTTATTCTGCTATTTCACCTATCATTCTGTCTGTTTTCACCTGGCCAGGATTTTGGCGTGCCAACAGTCCTTCCATACCGCCACCGTCGGCATGCCGAAATCCTGGCTTTGAGGTAATTCTTGTACACAAAAAGACAACATTAACCTAACGGAGGAACATAAGGATCAAAATAAATAGTGACATTGAAGTCAATCTTAATCGAAAGCTCTTTCGTTGTTTGTACTCGTAGGCCATATAGGAATGCCATGGTTACCATGAATCTATTCCTACATTATTCAATAGTGGGCCAAACTACTATGTCACTATCTGAAACAAAAAGGAATATTACCGTAGAAAATGTGTTAGTAAATTTTGCTAGATTTTCTTAGGGACCTTAAAATGCTTTGGATAAAAGTCTTTTTCCTAGGCGTAAAAGGTTTCCTCAATACTTGGTTACCATGTTGTCACGCAGAGGCACTGCTGACACGCTGGAATCCTGGCCTCGAGGTCATTCCTATAAAAAGACAAACCATTAACCTAAGGAGGAACATAAGGTTAACATTTAATAGTGATGAAATTGAACTCGTCAATCAAATGCTCTTTCCTTGTTTGTACTCGGAGGCCAAATAAGAATGCTATGGTTACCATGAGTCTATTCCTAAAACTTCCTTCAATAGTGGGCCAAACTACTATATGACTATTTGAAACAAACAAAACGGAAAATGACATTAGGAAACTTGTTTAATAAGTTTTGCGAGTTTCTTATAACTTATAAGAGACCTTAAAATGCCTTGGATAAAAATCTTTTTCCTAAGACGTAGAAGGTTTTTTAATACTTGGTTGCTACGTTGTTGAACGGAGGCACTACTGACACGTTGGTATCGTGGCCTCCAGGTCATTCATGTAAGAAGACAAACCATTAGCCTAAGGGGGGAACATAAAATAAATCGTGAAATTGAAGTTCATCTTAATCAAATGCTCTTTTTTACTTTGCACTCATAGGCCATAGAGGAATGCTAGGCCTACCATGAGTCTATTCCCAAGACCTCGTTCAATAGTGGGCCATAGAAGAATGCTATAGAAGAATGCTACGGCTACCATGAGTCTATTCCCAAGACCTCCTTCAATAGTGGGCCAAACTATTATGTTACTATATGTTTTTTTCTGGTTTCTACTCGTAGGCCATAGAAGAACGTTATGGCTACCACGAATTTATTCCCAAGACTTGGGTCAAACTGTTATGTTACTACAAGTGGTGCCCAGCGTTGTCGGGCAAAAGTTGGGAGCTTGTAAATATTATGGTTGCATTGCAAAAAGCGTGTAGTAATAATCCAACTTTTTAACTAAGAGGTTTTGTGCATCGATACTGTTCTCTCTTCTCTTTGCTTTTGTGCTACCTTGTTTTTCTTTTTTCCTCATTTTTCCTATACATTACCCCTTTTTCTCATTTTCCCTATAGGTTTTTTTTTTCGCCCTCCTCCCTTCCATTTCCTCTTTCCCTTTTTTTCCTATTCCCTATTCCAGATGACCTTTTTCCTTTTCCATTTCTTTTTCCTCCTTTCCCCACCCTTTTCTTTTTGCCATGTCTTTTTTCCCTTCATTTTCCTCCTTTCCCCACCCTTTTCTTTTTGCCGTGTCTTTTTTCCCTTCATTTTCCTTTTCCTTTCCCTTTTCTCATGCCTTCCCTTTTTCACAAATTTTTCTTCACTTTTTTTTTTCTCTTTCTTTTTCCTCCTTTCCCTCTTTCTTTTTTGCCCTTTTTTCGCTTCCCTTTCCCTTTTGCCATATTTTTTCCCTTCATTTTCCTATTTTATTCCTTTCCCTCGTCCTCTTTTTCGGTACCCTTTTTCCATTCTCTATTCCCCTTTTCCTGTACCTTTTTTTCTTTTCCCTCTCCCCTTATGCCCTTTTCCCACCCTTTTGCTCTTCCTTTTTTTCACGTGCCCCTTTTTGCTTCCCTTTTTCCCGTGCCATTTTCCCCTTCCTTCCTTTTCTCTCTTTTTCTTTTCCCTTTTCCTTCTTCCATGCCCTTTTTCCATTCCCTTTCTCCAGCCTTTTCCCATGTTCTTTTCTCCACTCTTTTCCTCTTCTCTTTTTTCTCTTCTGTTTTCCTCATTTTCCCACCCTTTCTTTCTTCGTCTTTTTCTCGTGTCTTTTTTCCTTCCCTATCCTGTTTCGCCCCGGGGGGGTGCAGTTAGAAGAAACCGTAGAAAACATGTGAGTGTACGAGAGGGGGTTTTTTTGGGGCCAAAATCGTACGTATAATATGGGAGGGGGTATTGTTTTGCTTGATATTCGTACATATATGACTGACATATATGGTAGGGGTATATGAAATATGAGGGATATTTTTTAGGAAAATTTCGTATAAGGGATAATTTCTCTTGACCCTATGCACGCACATGCCCTATAGACTTTACATTAGCTGCACCCCCCGGGTGTTTCGCATGCCCTTTTCCGATTTCCTCACCCTTTCCTATTCCCCCTATTCACGTGCCTTTTTTTCTTCCCCTTTCCCTTTTTTCCCATGCCCTATTTCCCTTCCGCCCTCCCTTTCTCTTTTCTATTTCCCTTTCCTTTTAATCTATTCCCTTTTCCTCACCATTTTTCTCTTCCCCACTTTCCCCTGCCATTTTTTTTCTTTCTTTTTCCTCCTTTTTGTATGCCCTTTCTCCCTTCATTTTCCCCCTCTATTTTTCAATTTCCTCCCTTCACCATTTTCTCCTTTCCCCTTTTCCTTTCCTCCTTCCCTTTTTTCCTTTCCCCCCTTCCCTTTTTTGCCCTTTTCAATTTTCTTTTCCAAATCCTTTTGACCGTGGATTGAAGCGAGTGAATCTCGGGCATTGGATCAAAGTGTCTACACCATCTAAAATATTGAAGCTCATCTGCCCGACCGGATGGCTAATCTCGTTTGTCCAATCTAGTGTTATATAACACATACTTACTTACCCTATAATCTTATATAATATAAAGATAATATCTGAAACAAAAAAGAAAAATCACTTTATTTAAGGAATTTCCTAAAGGACCTTAAAGATGCTATGGATAAAAGTTCTTTTCCTAGGCCGTAAGAGGTTTCCTATCGGCCACGTTCATATCGGCCAACAAATAACACATTATAGTGACTACAAGTGCCCAACAACACAATGAAAACATAGTTTTGTTTTGTTATTAGGGTAAAGGCTAAGCCTAGATATATGCTGACTTTGATTTTTACTTTTGCACTATGTCACAATACGTTGTAGTGTGCCGGAGTTCATAACAGAATAAAGAGGCTTGTGCAGCGTGCAGCTTTCCATTTTTCGGCTTCAGATTTCTTCTAACATGGTGGGCGCTGATTCAAATTTTGCTAATGGTTCCGATTCTGAGAAGCCTGCATCTATCGCAGGGAATGGCGTTCCAGGTCTAGTCTTTAAAGCCGTTTGCGTGTTAGGCGGTGTTTTTCTGCTTCGAAAAATTACCAAGAATAGGACCAGGTGGGATCATTCTCGTATCGTGGCCGAGGCTCTCAGTGGTGAAAAGGTAGCTCGAGTTCTAGTTTCTACCGCATTGATGCTTGTTCAAGTCACTTTAGTACATCCATTTATCATTCATCAATTGTTATACAATACTACAGTCTATTTCCTCATAGCTAAATCATTTTCATGTTGTCCAGTTTTCACAGGAACAGGCAGTTAAGGACCCAATGACTTATTTTGATCTAAGGTCCAGATTTCTACAAGTGACATATTAACTTGAGTCACATCCCTTTGATTTTTCTATGGATCAATTTGTTATACAGAATTGCAAGAATAGGAGATGAGCTTGATGGAAATCTGGCGTGGGAACATGTTTTGAAGAATTTTGAGAAAATCTTCTTATACATGCAGGCTGCTTACTTGCCCGGCCACTATTCTTGCTGATGGATCACGAGTTTTGTACTTTGAACAGGTTTATTGTTTCTGATTTTGTCTTTTTTTTTCATTTACTTAAAAGAACCTGGCACTGGATTTTTTTTACTCCACTTTGTTATGCGTTAGGTCATATATTCTTTTATAGTTACCCGTCGTAGTGCAGGCATTCAGGAGAACACCTGATAAACCTTATAGACAGGTATGTGTGTCTTCTGAATGTTTATAGCAGTTATTGTACTTTTTTACAATTTGCCCCTCTTTCTATATTTATGTTCAGCATGGTAATATTCAGTACTATGGGTTAAAGTTCTCTGAGAAGCTGAGAATCAATAATGTTATCTTCAATTTTAGCAGATACTGTGTCATCCTAAACTGACATCTGACTGTCTCGTGGATCAGAGATTCTATGTTGTGAAGCCCTGTCCTAAAGAAATGAAGTGTGATGTTGAGGTAAAACTATCATCTTTCTTTATTGAAAGGTTTGAACTTAGTAAGCATTATGATGTTTGCAGCTGGCATCTTATGCGGTAAGGGATGTTGAGGAATACAGGAACTTCTGTGACAGACCCAGGAATCAAAGACCGCAACCAGAAGAAGTTGTGGGGGTAAGAAGAATATTCTGTTCAAGAGGTATTTTGCATAATTGGTTGGTCAAATTCAATTCCATGTTACTTCCTGAATATATGCAGGATATAGCAGAACATTTAACCTCAGTCTACTTGTCAAAATACCAACGACGGAAGCCTTGTTTGTATGAAGGATCTACCCTGCCTGGTGGATTTCCAAATTCCTGGGTATGATTGTTTTATCTTTCCTAGTTGAACTGCACTAACGTGCATTTTTGCTGAAAGTTACCTAATAATTGCTTCAATTTCTCTTTTAGAATGGTGCAAGTAGATGCACATCAGAGCTCACAATTTACAAAGATGGTGAGGTCCATAGTTGGGACCGGGCCTATAATAACGAGGGTGAGCAGGTAAAATTTTGGTTAAACCTTTCCACTTCGTGGTATTAGGGTAGTTATGGTTAGCGGTTTACAGGTATGGGGTGTAAGACAAGGGCCATACGAGTTTAAGCCGAGTAGACCTTCAAGTTTGACAAAGGAACTAGACTATCTGACTCTGGACAAGGAATGATTTGGGTACGCTGTATCGTTATGGTGCCCTGATATATCTTGTAAAGGGAATGTTGGTAAAGCAGCCCATGCTTGATTCTGCATGCTGTAAAGGATGGATGGTAAATAACCAGGATTCTCATGCTCATTTTGTCTTTTCTATTTTGTGAAGGCTGATTGATGAAGCTCCAAACTAGGGTGATTAAGAAAGAATCTGGCCCTCAACATGGCTATGCATTCTTGTCATTTACATGAATGATGTGCAACTGTCTCTTAGTTTGCTTTCTTTAACCTGGCTATGGATGGTAAATAACCAGGATTCTCATGCTCATTTTGTCTTTTCTATTTTGTGAAAGCTGATTGATGAAGCTCCAAAGTAGAGTGATTAAGAAAGAATCTGGCCTTCAACATGGCTATGCATTCTTGTCATGATGTGCAACTGTCTTTTAGTTTGCTTTCTCTAACCTGGCTGATTTCCTGGTAATTTAGGTGGATAAGGCTCTGTCTAGAATTGTACTCTAATTTAAGGATGTACTTATCGTCCCTTAAGTGCAGTGGATGAGATGCCCATGTTTCATGGCTTTGCTATGCTAAATAGTATGTTACTAAATAGTGGAATGCCGACTCTATTCCCACATGCTTTGATGCCAGTGACTAGTTAAATCTGAAGCCTCATTAGGGGCGTCCGCATCAGCCATGTGAGAATAGAGAAACCATGGCTGTTCCATAGCATCATGAATGCTTGTTCACTTTCAGTGATCAGACTAACGTAAATGGCAAGCCAAGTCTGCACAGATGTGTTAATTGATGGAGCGGTTCAACAAATTTGGTGGGAATACATTTGGTAGGTTTTCTTTGTTCCAATGGGTCCTAGGATTGGTTGAATAGAATTGATAGATTTGTTTTGTTTCGGCCTCCATGACCCGTGGTCTTTGATTATCATTCTCTTTTTGCAAAGCAGGGCATTCAAGCAAATGTGTCAACATAGACTATACGAAACATAACAAAGAAGTTAACATCTTTGTGAAAACTCGCTTTGCCTTGCATTAATGAGGAAGTTAGCTAGCATCTTTATGAAAAATAGAACGTGCTAACTGTGTCATTATAAACAAGGTGCATTATAGGAAGGAAGGAAGTTTATTTTAACGTCCATGAAGGTCAAAGGCCTATGAGACGGTACATGCAGAGAACAACCAAAAGCCAAAACCCAACATAAAAAAACAAATGATATAACTGTACAGTGGATCCCTACTACTGGGATGAAAAAAACCCCACGTGGGAGGAAAAACACCAAAAAACAAATGATGTAACTGTACAGTGGATCCCTACTACTGGGATGAAAAAAACCCCACGTGGGAGGAAAAACCCTAACAGTAGGCTCTCAAATACCATGCCCCAGAAGAGAGAGTCTAGTGGCCGAGAT
>JAANSK020253630.1:0-12999 GCA_011763485.2 Isoetes engelmannii
GAGATCAATGGGAATGGCTGCAGTTCTATGCCTTTGTTTCAGATGACATGGCAAAATCAGGAATCAGGGTGAATGCCTTAATGGGGATGGGCCCTTACCCCTTCCGAAATTCACGACCTCTGTTTTTAGGTCTCAAACAGTGGGTTGCGAGCGCACTGGTCTCGGCCTTTGATTTGCCTGCATGGCAAGGCTCCAAAAGTCGGGTTCTGCTCTAAGGTTTGGTTATGTGATTAGAACAGCAAATGTATACAGAGTTCGAGATCAAGGTAGATTAGTTGTTAAGAGGTTGTTCCATCTCTGCGTCTCTGTATCCAGGCAGCTCCTTTGGGTCCTAAATATTAGATTGAAAGGTGGTTTATCTGATTTGCAGCACTCTATTAACTAGTATGCCAGCTTGCTCAAGAAAAAATCACCCATTTCTGCATCGATCAGAAAGAATGTGTAGTTGGGTTGTTCACCGCTGTTATAGAGCCCAAATTGGTTCCTTGTTATGTCTTTAATCCCCAAAGACAGAGCTGTAAATCTGGCAGGGGAGTGGGGCATTAAGAAATGGAGCTGGCTATTCTGCAGCAATTGGCCACCGAATGCATTATAAGCCTCTGTTAATTTGATAAAACTACTTTTAACCCTGTCACAAGGGCAAAACCGTCATGATAGAACAAATAGAACACAAAACAAAATGTCCCTGTGCAGGCAAATGATCTTGTGCTTATGTAATCCAAGTATGAAGAATTTAAACATATATATGCATAATAACTCAAATATCTGACACATTATCCAAATCGATTCCATTTCCACAAAAAACGTACAAATGCACATAGTAACATAAAATTTGAGAAGGCAACGCATTGTAAGAATAATTCAAAGAACGATCTGGAAAAAAAAAACCTAAACAAGATAAAGATACTACGGAACTCAGAGCAAGTAAAAAACAAAGAAATCGGTGGTGTTCAGAAAACACCATTTTTTGACCGAAAACGGAAGAAATCTAACCTCCAAAGCCATAAAGGGTTCGGCCCTGACGCTTGAGAGAGTAGACAACATCCATGGCAGTGACGGTTTTACGGCGAGCATGCTCTGTATAGGTAACTGCATCACGGATCACATTCTCAAGAAAAATCTTAAGAACACCTCGAGTTTCTTCATAGATCAAGCCACTGATACGCTTGACACCGCCCCTTCTAGCAAGGCGCCGGATTGCAGGCTTTGTGATACCTTGGATGTTATCACGGAGGACCTTCCGGTGCCTCTTTGCACCTCCCTTACCGAGCCCCTTGCCTCCCTTTCCTCTTCCTGACATATTTTCAACAAATTTCTGAAGCAAATAGATCCAACAAACAGATTAATCGAGCAAACAGATCCTAATAGACGGAGATGAAGAACAAGTGCCTGTTTCTTTGCATTCCAAGAATGGTATTTATAAGCTCGTCTTGGCCGTTGCCACGCCGCTAGATTAAATCTGGACGGCTGAGTATCTCTAACCATTGTTAGCCGCTCGATTGTTTCTACGGTGGGATTTTAAGCTTTTGCGTCAAGATCGTTGACGTGGCTTTATTTGAATTTGAAGGCGGGAAAACTTGCTTTGTGTTTTTTTTTTGTGCGCTTTCCTGATGCCACTTCCTTTGCTACTTTGGCACTATTTTTGCTAATCAATTATTATGTCTAGGCGTCCACGTATTGAAGGTTTGAAAGGAGGATTTTCCTGCACTCCAAGCCTTGGTTCAGGAAAATCCTTGGAAACCCTTGTAACCGACCGTGTCGATTTCAAAATCCATAACACAATTTCGAAAGAGCTTGAAATTTTTCTGCTGAAAATAGTGATTTTTCTTGATACTTCTAGTAGGAATTGAGGGGGAGTCTGTAGCTAGTAGGCTGGTCTAGATCCAACAAGAAACTTGATGATTATGCCCAAGAAAACTCCGAACCATGCTCTTACGGTTTTACAACTACAATTTAACTTTCCTACTATAATATGGACAATAATGAATTTAAAATCATATACAAATTTGAAGTAATATAGGATCTACCATAGCTTAGCTAGAACCTAGACTGTGGTTTGTGTAGAAATTGACAGCCTGTCCACAAATAAACTATCTCCTTCAATATTCAAATTGGTATGGCAACTAAATGTGCGAATGTGTAATATAGTACAAATGACTCATCCATGCATACAGATTGCTCATCATTTTCTACGAGTCAAAAGAAACTTACTATAAATGTCGTGATACCCACGATGGTATTTCGTTCCGCAAAATCACAGCCAAAAGATTTCATCCCATATAATCACCTGCCCAAACTGCACAGTAAGGAGGTCGATGTGCATTCTTTGGGCAATTTTTGCCATGTTGCACCTAATCTAATCCAGAGGCGCTCAATCCAGTTTTTGGTTCATAACGATTAGGAGCTTTAAAGCACCCATTCATTAATTTGAGAAGAAATACTCGTTTTGCTCGAAATAGCTCGCAGCACGCGTATAAAGCATAGTTTGTAAATGGGTCAGGTCCCTCCGAAGCAAGAAAGCATTTAGGACGTTCATTAATCGCAAAATAATGAGCTTCGCTTCCGGTCAAACTCACCAATGCCAAAATTTGACCCGTTTTTTAATATATCGAGGTTTTACATGAGCCTCAAATTAAGGGATAGGATGCCCACATGATCGCTGTAGCGATTTTGCATACCGTGACTTCGATAAAAGTTGCAAATTATGTGCAATTGCATTCTCAAACCAATAATTATGGCACACTCAAAGCTCAAAGGAAACGCCATGTCGATTAAACTAAGATGGAAAAAACATTCTATTATATACATCACTACCGTGTACAAGGCAGATAGTAGCATATAAATGCGGCCGTCAAGCTTATGGAAATCACAAAAGCACCAATTCATTAATTTGAGAAACTGTACATTCTTGTTTTGCTCCAAATAGCTTGTAAGAGGCGTATAAAGTGTAGTTTATGGATGGTCGTCGTGCCGCATAAGCAAACGAGCATTCAGGCAGCTCAATTAACCGCAAAATAAAATGCTACGCTTCCAATGAAACTCATCTTCGCAAAAATACTACCGTTTTTAGATAGTACTGAAGTATTATTTGTGTTTTGGCGTAGGCGATAGAAGGCCGATAGGATTGCAGTTGTGGCTATGTTGACCATGGGCTATGTTGCAGCATTGTTGCAAAACTCCGGCAAGCGGGATCGTAATCTAATAATTACAGTACACATAAAGCTTAGAAGAAATGCCATGGCATTGAAGTGAAGGTGTAAGGTTATTTTATTACAAGAAATTAGCGCTGGCGTAGCCAGCGCCATTTTTGTGCGGGAGTGAATGTGAAAGTAGTTTTGCGCGCCTCTGGGGATCGAACCCAGATGAATCCATTAGCGCATTGCCCACGGTGTAGAGGGAGCATCGATCCCAGGTAGGGACTGGTGCTCCGTCTACATCGCGGGGGTGAAGGTGAATGGATGTTTTTTTTTTTTTTTTTTTTTGGAGATGGTGGAATGTGCGTACCTTGTTTATGGAAGGAGCTCTTTGTAGACGACATTGGTTGTGGTCTTTGTTTTGTTGTCTTCGCTTAATAAGATTAGGACATCTTCCCTTTTTCGTATGCGAGTGAGTGCAGTGTAAAGTTGCCCATGTGCGAACACTTCTGTGCGGAGGTCAATGACAATCTTGTCGAGAGTAAGACCGAGGCAGCTGTTGAATGTTGTTGAGTAGGCTGGTCTTAGTGGGAGTTGGCGTCGGTGGATTGTCCATGGTCATCTTTCTGGCTGGCTGAAAAAATCAACACGTGATATGGGGTGAATGTGGTCTCTTTGTCGTGGGTCGCCGGTGAGTAGCTTGACCTGGACGAATCTATTGTGCAATGAAGTCACCATGACTCTTGCATTTTTGACGAGACCCCTATCTCTGTCAAGTGTCTTTGTGATGTAGCATATCGTATTGGGCTTTAGGCGGAGTTCATGTTGTGGTAGCAACGGGTCTCTATAAGCGTTTAGGAAATCTGTTGTTGCCATTGGGTGATCTTCTATGGTCTGGTCATTCTCTGTTAGTCTGTCTACGCTATAGTAGGGTTTGTCTTGATGGGAGAGAAGTTCGATGACTGTGTTGTTGAATTCGTCGACGGGGATATTTTTAGGGGATAGAATTCCCCTATTTTCGCAGGCCTCTGGATTGTTGACGATTTGTTTGTTATATAGGAAATGTACTGCTTCTTGTGGATCTGTAGTGGTCTTGAACAGCGTTAAGGGTACGTTTTCAAGTAGCGTTCCTTCTCCCACTGCATCAACGAAGGACACGAGCTCAGGGTCTCCGGCATTTCTGATTGGTCAAGGATTTCGAAGTGGCTCCATAGGTGTGATGTTATGATGGAAGCGTTTATTGTTGCTGCCTTGCCTGCTCTCTTGACGATTGGCGCAATTTGTCTGAAATCACCGGCTGCTATGAAGAGTTTTCCTCCGAATGGTGCATTTGTTCCTGTTATCTTTTGAAGAAGCACATCAACAGCTTCTATGACTGCTCGATTTGCCATGGGAAATTCATCCCATATGATGGCTGTTGCCTGGTTCAATAGGTGTGCTCTGGAGTGTGGATCAAGTAGCGAATGCAGATTGATGTTATTCTCGATTACGGGAATTTGAAATAAGGAGTGTGCGGTTCTACCGCCTGGGTAATTACATGAGGCTAATCCAGTGGTGGCACATGGGAGGACGATATTCCTTGCTCCTCGTATGCGTAGGCAGAGGGCTTTTAGGACATATGTTTTGCCGGATCCTGCCTTACCATAGACGAAGATAGGATTGAGGGGATGTCCGTTATCAATGAGGTTGCATATGCGCTTATAGACAGCAGACTGGTCTTCCTTCATACTTTGGGCCCTGGTAGAGCTTTTCGTAAGGTATTCTTCGTAGTCTGGAAATTTTGAGAGTTCGTTTTGGACGTCTCTTGATGTTGCGGTCAATGCGGGAAGACCGAATGCTTCAGTATTGGTTCCATGTTGTACCAGAACATTGTTGATTGCGACGAGTCCCTCATTTAATGTTGTGGATTCGTTTCCATGGAATTGGTCAGTGAAGTCCAGTGTCATTTGAATTCGAAATGTGTCCCACAGTTCCATTGCAGGTCCGCCGTCTAGAATAAGCAGTGCGAATAGGAAGCGTAGTTGCGAGGGCGTTTGTAGACATGAAACCGCCTCTTCCATTGTTTTGATTGCTTCTGTTGGTGGTGCTATAAGTCCCATTGCCTGTGCAGTCTCTTGATATGTTGCATATTGCTTTCCGTCATGAATCTTGAGCTCGTCCCAAGTTCGCACAGCTTTATGGAGCAATATGATTCTCAGATAGAATGGTTCTCCGACCTTTGGAAGTAACAATCATATTCTACAAACGAGCTTTCCTCTAGACCTTTCGTGGACGATGTTTCTTGTGGCACCTAGGGATTCTTGTTCAAGCTGGTCGGTTGGTTTGAGTACAGTACCTAACTTGTAAGTTGTGAATGTGTATTGTTCATTATATTGGATATAGGTTAGAGCGTCGAATTCTGGGGCGAGAGGACGTAAGAAGTATCTGTCTAGCGTTGAGATTCCAATGGATCCTGTGATTCTACTGAATTGCTTTCTGTCCTGTCCTTGTAAGTGGAGCGGAAGGCATTTCACGGATGGGTGCTTTTCAGTTATATGGTATGACATGATTCTCCACGCAGACTCCATTGCCGAGAGGTATCGGACTGATATATAATCTTGTACCTCATTTCTATGGTGTAACTGTGTTGCGTGCGTTGTAATTGATCCAGAGATCTTTGATGTGTGCTCTGTCTGTGATTGTGTGTTGTCGTTGGCCTCGATATGGAAATGTGTCATGTCGAATCCTTTGTATATATAACCGTACAGATATGCGAAGATGTGTACGGTCGATGCCACGTCTGCGTAAACATGACAGTCCGTTTCTTTTAATAAGAATGGCATGTAGGGAATGACATTAATGTCTGCTTCAGTTCTCCTTCTGTATTGAACATATCCTTTTTCATCGATATATGTTTTTGGGTTAATAGGCTTGGGATAGCCAAAGGAGCATTGACCGTTTTCTGTGCGGCATCGTTGGGAATGGTTATGCATCATGTATTTTTCAACTTGTGCTCTGAGTGTTTCATCTGTTGGTAGCTCCGCCGAAATTAGATCATCGATCATACTAATTGGAAGCTCGTGCTCTGTCTTCGTGACGACATGCGAATGTGGCAGTCCGCGTTTTTGGAATTCAACTACATTCATCAAGTAAGATAAAGGGCCAAGGTGTTTGCGGATGTGCCTTTTGCATGCTGAAGTCTCTCATGAAATGATCTAACTACGATCGTTGGAATATCTGAAGAAGCTAGTTTACATCTAGTTTACATCTAGTTTACATCTAATCTCTGGCCAATTAGGATTTGTTGTGATGGTTATGAAGAAGCTAGGCTTTCCATATTCTCTTGCTAGTGCTAACGAATCGGCGACTTGCACTGAGCACCATCTCTTGCATCCCAGAAAAGATGCGGGGAGCGCTCCTTGCCAGGCGTCCTCGTCTTCGTCGTCGATGAAATCTTCTTCATGGTGTGTTAGAGTTCGACGATATCCTTCTGTTGCAATGTAATTTAGACGCTCTTCTTCAACCCGCGAGTACATGTCCACTAAGTACTCATTACAAAGTCTGCCGAGTTGTGAAAAGCGGGGCTCATGCAAGAGCCTCGTTCGGTACCAGTCTATCTGCGACATTCTATATTCGTTTCTTGGATGCCATCCGGGTGTACCGTGAGGAAAGAATAATGGATATTGAAGTGGTTCATATGTGGGATCGAAGATGCTTATGAACACTGGTCTGTGATCTCGTCGTATCCATATCATGACTGATCTTGGCTCGATCGTGATACTATTGTTTGCATGAACAATTGCAGCAAATTCATTTGCTGCAGGTGTATCGGCAAGTGTTAGTTTTGCTGGACATGGATCTAGCTCTTTCACTGTCCTTAGTTCTTTGAGATATGGATTTGTAATATTTAATACTGTAGCAAGTTCCATAATCCATTCTGCTGGTATGTGCATCTCATTACCGAGTTCAAATCGGCGCATCTCGTCGTATATGTACCAGTGGAGAGTGTTGTTTGGTTCGCCTGCAGATAAAAGACGATGATGTTCTGCCCATGATAGCAACGCATGATGGTAATTTTAAATCTACGAAATTTCCCTCAACGCCAAGCGTTGTGAAACAGAAAAGGTTGTTGATAGTACGTGAATTTGCGCCAAAATCGTGGATTGAGTAAAGCTGGGATAGCTTGCTAGGGAGTTCTTCAAGGGGCGGGAGCAATCGACGACCATTATTGCAGCAGAACGTAGGGTTTTCAGAGTCGAGCATTTCAATGTGGCACGTCCCACATTTCTTATTCCATTTCAGGAGTTCATATCCCATGCCTCTAACAATTTCTTGCATGCCATTAATTTGGTGTCGCCAGTGTCGTGCTGCGGAACTAGTATCGATGTAATCCGAAGGTAAACCGGGGATGGGGGAGCTAGCTTGCTCCACAGGGACTGCACTAGGCAATACAATCCCTGTGGAGCCCTCATAAGAGGTTGATGTTGTGGTTTCAGTAGCATCATTCTGTATTCCTATAGTCTTATCATTATGTTCCGGGTTTGGAACACGCGACCTATGTAGAGAAACGGATTTACTATATTAATCAACTACATTATTGAATTTTATCACATAATATAGATAAGATACAATGCATTACGTTATCCGATTTTCATTATTCAATTACATCACGTAATGTAAATAAGATATAATGCACTGCGTTATCCAATTTCATTATAGCAACAATAAAATAGATTCAAGCAGATTTTGTAGTTTTGTGAGCTAATAAAATATTTTGAAATGAGATACGACATCTATTAGAAATCACAACTAGTGGGCAATAAAAACGGACGAATAACCTTGTGGCACGCTGACTGATGTTGCACTGGGATATTGTAGCTTCGCTATCATTTGGTGAATTAATAAACGATGATATACTTTCTCCATGCTTCTTTTTTTCTCGACATTCCTTCGAGTATCCTCTCCGTTTTTTGCTTTCTCGCATTTCCTTGTCTTCATGGGATAATTCTAGTCTAGATTACGTAAACGTCATGTATGAGTGATATAGAATAAAAGACAATTCATAATGGATCTATTGTTACCAAATAGAAAGAAGCATCTATGTGTAGTGCAAAAAAGCAAGTTGCCAAAATGAAAAGATACCTGGGGTGACCTCTTTTTCGCGATTTCTTTTCGGGCACATCTAGTTTAGGCATTGTCTCCCTGAATTGAAGAATATGTTATTTTTGTGCATAATCACACACATGAATATGTATTGGTTACCTTTCTGCTTTCGAACTGTGCATTGACGGATCCAATTCCGTTGATTTTGGCTTTTTTTTATATCATCTTTGGTATTCTCTTTGATAAACCCGACGATTATCTTGCTCTTTTGTTGTCTGCACCTCTACAGGAATTTGCTCATCTTCATGGACTCTGGTTTTACTGCAAGAAAGGTTGCAATACCATCAGTCTTTAGTGCAAACGGTAAGATATTTAATGCAATTAACCAATATTGGAACACATGCATGAATTGTTTACCTAGAAAGCTGCCTTCTGTTCTTCCTTCCATTGGATGGATCTAAGATCTTCATCGATATTTTGTGATCAATTCCACAATGCAACACTCTATGTACGCCTTCGATTACTCACAGAAAGCAAATGGATGCGAAGACGGAAAATGGTTCTAGAAACATTCGCAAACCGTGTTTACGCTCAGATAGACTCATAATTTTGGATAAAAAAGCCAGGAAACGAATTGCCAAATTCAAAGTTATGTTCAAGAAACTGCGGCCCTGTGATGCACCGATTTTAGGATGGCATACAGCCATAATTTTGGTCGGACTGTGCAGGAATTCAATTTACATTCCGAACTTGCAGATTTCAGAACCTCAAGTAGCCCTTGCTTTAGAGCAATTCAAAAGTCACCCGTAAATAAGCTCGGGTCTGCAAAGATTGGACAATTTCTGACCGTGCTTCTGTACGCACCAAATTCCCTTCCCTGTGAAAACATGAAATAGAAGCGTCCTCCCTCCGGCAACAACCGTACGTGCTGAACCTCTGCTTTTTCCTGAGGTACTCCCTATGAACTAACCTAACTATTATGCCCCCTAAGAACGAAACTGGGATTTATACAACACTCGGCTATGAGCCTGTAGAATGCTAATCCCTACCAAACAATAATAAATTTGTGAATACTGAATCATCGATTTTGAATTACGCTTGTTCCAAATTCAAGCTTTTTGAGAACTCCTATTGTATATTTTTTTTGGCGCAGAAATTCAGAGCTTCAATTGAGCAACATTTTGACATATGGCTTTTCTAGGAATAATTGGGCCTTCGAATTTCCTGAGCTGCTTAAAGCTTGAATGGAGACATCGCTAGGGGCCGTGGAAGAGTAGAGGAATGGAAACCAGGCAAAAATGTTGAGATATGTTTCCATCCACTGATATTCGTTTCCAAGGCTGCAAATTCGCTGAGTCCTTTCATTGATCTGGCGGACTGTAAATTATATTTGTGAATCCTCATCAATCAGGAATAGCTGCAAATTAAACTTGGGAGCGCTAATTTTGTCTGTATCTTAGAAAGATGCAGAGCTGTGCAATAACTGATGTACTTTGAAGTTTCTGCAATTTGAGAAATACAGTGACGTACCTAAATTTGCTTCGCTTCGGTCTGCCGTGGAGCCGCCGGAAGATAAGCTCCCGTTCTTATAAACACACAAACTTCTCTCTACACCTCTTCTCTCTGCTATGAATACTATGGGCGCGTTTACAGAGGGCCGGCGTCTTGTAATCTGCTATGGCTGGGCTTGATTCTGCTATGGCTGGGCTTGCCTCTGGTCCACGCTCTAGCTATTCTAAGATGCACACGTCATCATCTGCACGACACCCGGAGAACGGATTTCTGATTCCAAAATTAAACATTTTGGAATTCTTTTCACTTTTTGGATGCCGGAAAGCTGAAGATATAATTTTATATGTAAGAAGATATACATTAGTATTGTGTACATTGTAGATGGTAGCATCCAGCCGATTATTTACATGTGAAGGAACACTTGTTTGAAATAAAAAATATACAATACAGATAGTAACATAAAAAGAATAACCAATAAAGCTCTGTAGAATTGCAACGGGGATTTGAATAATCGCAATGGCGATTGGGATAAGGTCAATCTATATTTGATTAACCTGTTTCTTCATGTTCATCTGATCGAGGAAATTCCTCAACAACATCTGGCGTTCCATCCTCATTTACAATCACCGCCAATGCCGCCCCCTCGACTTGTTCCCAATTTGAGGTGAACATCTATATCCATATCACTATAGTCGATTCGGTCTGACACGTCCTCTTCATTATTATCAGCATATTTTACAAGGTGTTACAATAGCTCAATGAATTCATTCTGCACTTAGCAATCATGGGCCAGAGCACCAAGTATCGCACCGCGAGGCCTGAGATGCACTCTATCAACAGTGTTGATGAATTCTTGAAAGTTGGTCTCGAAATGGCCATCTTCATAGGTAATGGCATTCTAGAACTGACCAGTTGATACCTGAAAGGCTTCCCCTGAAAACATTTCAACAACAAGCACCAATTCATTAATTTGACAAATTCGAGTTATTTTGAGAATTTTGAGCTAGCAAACATGACCACATGACTAACCTTAAGCTAGCAAGCATGATCCATTTATTGATGCACTTCAAGCTAGCAAGCAAGATCAAGTTTTACTCATTTTAAGCTAGCAAGCATGCTATGTTTTGTTCATTTTGTTCACAATTTACTCATTTCAAACTAGCAAGCAAGATGTATTGTATTCATTCTAAACTAGCAAGCTAGTCATATTTAACTCATTCTACCATCTAGGGGGCAAGATGCATCATAGTCATTTTATACTAGTAAGTAGTCATATTTTATTCGATCTAAGCTAACAAGAAGACACATCATACTCATTCTAAGCATGCAAGCTAGTCACTCTAAACTCATTCTAATCTAGCAAGCAAAACACATCAGTGCTTATTTTAAGCTAGCAAGTATTCACATCTTACTCCTAAGCTAACAAACAAGACACACTTTACTCAAGATGGAGGTAACATTTATTCTTCATCGTTATAATCATCCTTACCCTCCTTAGCAACAAGTTCTCTTAATTCAAGACTCACAGCTGGGATCACCATGGTTGAAGGCATCCCTTCAACTGTCCATCCATAATCAATGCATTTTATATGTGTATCGAGGCGGATCATTGGGGTTAGACCTTCATCTCTTCTCCCAACAATAAATGTAGTTATTGGGATAAGGTATAACCTTTCTATTGACATGCTCCCACCAAGAGACAAACACCTCTTCATAGTGAGGCAAGTTTGGGTCTTCTATAGGGTCTGCTTCTGTCTAAGCTAACGATGTAGGGCAGCTATCAAGTGACCTCATAAGCAAGAACATGCCCTTCTTAATATCTTGAGTTGGATTGAAGGTCTCGACGACATCTTTGGGCTTCTGATTAGACGGTTCTACATACGTTGGTCGAAGGTTACACTCCTGCAGGAACACCAGCTCAGGTTCAACTAAAGCATCATGTCGTGTGTGTGGGAAGAAATTGTGCATGTCAGATGGACCAGCATTCACCTGTCCAAGCACTTTTAGTAGGTCCTGCCAGTAGTCGATAACCTCATTCATGTATGTATTAGACCACGCTGTTGTGAGAAAGCTAATCAATGCATGACGTACTTTGTTATGAAGCTTCTTAAAGCGCCAACGTCTTTCAAAGCCTTCAATGGGGGTACAGTCTTTGGTACACCTGGAGGAATCATGGGTGCACCATCTGCATCTGCCTTCCACATTTTGATCCCCTTCTCTGGCAGCCACTCAAGATGGCCAGGTTTCATTTTATAAAACATTAGAAGCCACCCGTCTTTTTGGCAGAACTTGAAGAGAAGCGATTTTAGATGGTCAAGTAAACGTTTCTTCGTGCCACGAATGTGGCCTTTCACGAAGCCTTTCCAATCAAGGACCTCGTGCACAAGATAAGGCATTGGAACCTTCATGCTACATTCCTGAAACAACTGCATTAGTTTTGGAATGGTGAGGGCATCCAACCTCATCAAACATGCCCTGCCGTACAAGGTAAGAGAAGTATGAGAACACATATATGTTCTTGTTCTGGCCGGAGCAATTATCAAGTTGGAGGTAAAGCCTTCTTGGTAGCTTCTTTGGTCGTGCGATTTCCATAGGGGGCACATCATATAGTTTGTCCGACTTTTTGGTTACCTTTGTCTTCAAGGCATCGGACTCAAGAATTGTAGAACCCATGCGCACAAGGGTCTAGCTGTATCGCATAAGTGACCCCAGTTATCTTCAGATGAATCTTCTATTACCTTCAACACATGATTGAGAGACACAACATGAAAGTTAGAGTCGACTTGCCCAAGCTCAACTGAGAAATGACCTAGTGATTATGTACCATGACCATGCATTAGAGCTCCGGTGATGACGTTGACCTTTAAATGCTCCCCTCTCCACACCAACTTGGTTAACTTCTCAAGCCTAGGGACCATGGTCTTATTCTTGTCCATCTTATCATGAATTATTGTAAGTGCTTGGTCTGGCATGCGATAAGTTAGCACATGTTATGACCAATAGAGGCTTCTGCAAGACAGCTATGCAAACATATGAGTCTTCCTTTCCCACTCTAACTCTTTTCTTTCCAATGGGTCGTGTCTTAGTCGGTTCTCTTTGATAACTATACATGTATTGCATTTTGAGAAAGCTATGTGTTTGGCTATGGCAACCTCCGAGTCATTGTCCCTCTAGATATGCAAGAAAGACGAAGGTTGTCATGAACCTACGAAAACGGAGCGAAGAACAAGAGCGAAGAACAAGGAAATACAACAGAAATACCAAAATAATC
>JAANSK020253641.1:0-12998 GCA_011763485.2 Isoetes engelmannii
ATAAAGAGCGGCATTTTCACTTGTTAATGCAAAATCTAAATTCGAGGCTTCGTTATCTAGCCCTTCATTCTCATGTGTGTTTCTGTTTAGCTCCAACCTAGAAATCATCCTTTTTATAAAGGCACGGATGGAAAGAAAATGGACGCATGGCTTTCATAGCACATGTGGTTGCTATGATGCTTTAGGCGACATTCAGACGTGGAAACAGGGGCGACGCGCGTTAGCGTGAAGCCCCTGTTGAGTTAGGTTAGGTTCTATTCTGCGGGTTCTTTCTCTTCCAGGTTCTTTCTCTTCCGGCTTCAGGTGGCGGCGAAAACAGAGCTGTAGCATGAAGTCTTTGGTAGATCTTGCTTGCATGCAGGCTGTGATTTCTTATTTTTCTTTGTTCGGACGATATGGCGCGAGTTTCAGACGTTAATCTCAGCAAGACGACTTTCAGACTTGGTTTCTTGAAGATTCTTAGCAAATCTGTAAGTATTTTGGTTGTTTTCTTTAATTTTTGCATCATTTAGTTGTTTTCTTTAATCTTTTGCATCATTTCGATGTTTTCTTTAATCTTTTAGCTGATACTAACGTTTAATATATGTTTTAGGTTTTTAAGATGGAAGTTGTTCCCAGTTTTCATATTTAGACCACTCCTTTGTCGACTCCTTCGCAAGATATAAGTAATAGAAGACATTCTGCTCGCCTTTCTAAAGACAAATCAGTTGTGGTACATTCTGGAAATGAAGGACGGTTCTCTAAAATCTTTGGCAATCAGTCTAAGGGGAAAACAGTTCAAAATGAAAGCCATGCACATGCTACTAATCTAGCTACTCTTTGCATTTCAGATAAGACTAGTGAGGTTCAAGAAAGTTCAGTAGATTTTGAGAACCGAAAAGTGACAAGGATGGGAAGGTTGGCGATAGGTACTGTTTTATGCAAGCAGTTGTTAACCATAGAGGTTCTATTTGATTTAATTCCGTGCATAGAGTGTCTGTAGGAAAATTGTCTAGTTGGGTGAGATATATGCTGTCAACTGTTGGTATCGAGGGCAGTTCAACAATAAATCTGACAGGTGTACAGTGGTTTCTAGGATGGCCAGGACACTTGTTCCAACCAAGCTTGGAATGCGTGTTACAGGACAACAGACTTCTGAAGCATATTCACGGTATTTTTCTTTCTTTCTTTCTGATTAGTTTCTTTCTAAGAATTGCTCGAAATATTGATTTTTGGAATTGCAAATATGATAAGACATTGGAACTTCAAACCAAATGTGCAATGCTATGCGTTTCCCAGCCTTTTGATGAGAATGGGAATAGAAGGTTATTTCCAAACATCTACGAGGAAGAATTGAAGAAGCTTGATGACATTGATCATGGTAATGTAGATTCTGGTGTTGATATGGTCACTCCTACTTCTATCACTACTCCTACTGTCAGGTTTTTTTTTTTTTTTTTTTTGGAAGGCATGATTTTTAATAATAATAATAATAATATATAATGGTACAAGACCTTATTTGAAGCCTCTTCTAGGCTAGATATACAATGAAAGCATCAGACCCAAACACTAGAGAGGTTATTGAGCTCCCTACTAACTTTAGGACTGTCAGTTCTACTATCAGTTCTAGTGTTGATGTTCCTAGTGTCCCTTCTGGTGTATCTGGTGTATCTGTTTCTTCTGGTGTACCAAGTGTTGATGTTCCTAGTGTCTTCAATGTTATGAATCATCCTATGCATCCTGCTATGAGTTCTGAAACTTTGAATCCTGCTATGAGTTCTGAAACAGAATCTGATATGAATATTGATATTCCTGCTTTGCAGACTGTAAATTTTGGATTTGGTCAGCTCATAAACATAACCATTCTGCCCAATTGACTCCTAATCTACATTTTCCAGCATTGAATCTTATGCATGATGAAGTGCAATTGAATAAAGATTTAGATATACTTGCAGAGTATTCTCCAGAAGTTCGACGTGCAGGTTTTCAAAATATTTCTCTTCAGGCCATTTTCAGAACCGCAACATAGTAGTGCCTTTCATGTCGAAGGAAGTTATAAGTGACTTGATGAAAGACCTGTTCGTTACTAAACATTCTCCATGATTTTCGTTCTGGATTCTATCTGCTGATCTAAAGCATGATATGCCGATTTTTGTATCACATTTTCTATCAGAATTTTGTATACAAGTTTTAACTTTTATCTTGTATAATTTTCTATACATATTTTTGTATCAGATATGTTCTTGTATCAGAATTTTACCTGAATGTTAGCCCTGTACGAATTCTACCTGAATGTTCTCCTTGTACGTTCTTGTCTTCTTGATATAATGATTTAAAACAGAATGCAAGTAGAAATAAATCAGAATGCAAGTAAAAAATTTAGTGGCAATCTAGAACAGTTTCTGTGAAAGAATATATGTCACGTGGAAGGATATCATTGGTCGAGATGGCAGAAGTGAACCTAACTTTACGTATAATGGATTATAATGGAATATTGGGGCTTAGAAGCTCTGCGCTGCACTATTCAAGAAGGATATGAGGGACTTGTTCAAGTTTTGGAGCCAGCCTCAAGTTTGGAACCAGCCTCTGACGCTGGTTCGAACGCAAGTTTTTTCCAACCCATTCGAGGATTAATTATTTTTTACAGCTGTGACTGCGTGAGCAATGGCATACACAAGAAAGGCATGAACCAGAATGGCATGGACATACATTATATTTGTTTTGCATACACGAGAAGATCCTGCTGATTTCGTCTGTTCTCATCCGATTTTGACAGCATTCCTTGAAGGTCATTATCACAAATTCCTACCAGCATGGTACTTCTTCCATTGATCTAGTATTTGAATCCCACAGAAATTAACAACTTGCAGATCATTTTGCCATTTTGCTTGCCATGCCAAATGAGCCTGGAAAGCAAGTTGTAAGGATGCCAAATTCAGGATCCTTTGTATATTTGCATCACATGCACCAAAAACTAACCCCTGTTTTATTCTATTGTACTGCACCAATATTTGCAAGACCTCTTAGCGCAATGTTATGTAACAAACAAGCAGAGGTCCTAAATCATTATTCCTTTTCCAATCACCTGTAGTGTACAAATCAAAAATTCCTCAAATGGTTCCCAATCTGAATGAATGAATGAATGAATGCATCGAAGTGTGAACTGTGTTATATCTAGTAAAAGAACTGCTACATTTTCACATGCTTTGCAGCCATGAGCCTCCACCATGCTACAATCCAGCGCTGACAAGACCGTGCAATGTCACAATACCTATGACCACATTCTCGTGATCCACAACAGGCAAAAATGAAACTGGTGATGGTGGAGATTCCATCTTTTGCATGGCATCAACAGCCATTGCATTTTCTCGGATTGAACGTGGCAACCTGTAGTGGTTAGGATTAGGATCACTGCGTTTGTAATGATTGACTTCAAAATCATCATACCTGTTACATCTTTCTCCAACTGTCAACTTGAAAATCTCCTCCCCTTTAGATTCAAGAGCACGCCTAAGATCGCCATCTGTAAATGTTCCAAGGAGGCGTTTGTCTTTGTCGACAACTATAAGACAACCACATCCTTTCACACTGAGCTCCATGAGCTTATCCATAATAAAGTCATTTTCTTTGCAGATGGGTACTTCTTCTTTCTTTTTCATGACATCCTGAACCTGCACAATAAATTTCTCACTTGATCAAGCATTCCACAGTTCTAATAAAAATTTTGGTACTTTTCTGATTACTCCAGTAAGAGACGCAAGGGGCATAGTTCCTGATAACCCTTATCACATCATATTATACAAATTAACACATACAGAACATTTACTGCTAGAATGTATCCACCTTTTCATCTTTTTAGTCTAAACAAGGAAAAAAAAGAATTAGATCCGAGCCTGCACCAAAGTTTTAAAATTCAATGATCTTAAGTAACACACAGGCACTTCCAAACCAGCTGGAAAAGGAAGTGAACTAACCCTAAAGCTAAGGCGCCTACCGATCCGTCCCGCTGGGTGGTTCAATGCATATTCTTCTTTGGTTAAGTTCTTGGCTTGCATAAGAGCAATTGCAACAGTGTCTCCAAACAGCATCTGGATGGCAGTAGATGTGACTGGGGCAAGGTCAAAGGGGCAAAGTTCACGTTCAAGGGGCAGATATACATGCATATCACAAACCCTCTTCAATGTTGAATTGCTGAGGGAGGACACTGCTACAACATATGCTCCCTTGGCTTTCAAACAAGGAACCAGCCTCAAAAGCTCTTCTGTTTCCCCACTCTTGCTAAATAGCACTACCACATCTTTGGGCTTAACAATGCCAATGTCACCATGTAATGCATCAGTTGGGGATAAGTAGACGGATTTAATCCCTGTGGATACAAATGTTTGGGAGATCTTTTGTGCAATGCAGCCACTTTTTCCTACACCAGAAAAGAAAATAACTCCGGTGGTGTCCATACAGAGCTGTACAAAGGTCTGCACTTCGGCATAATCTAGATGCTGGAAAAAGAAATCTAAATACCTTCTTTGCTCCTGAAACAGATGTCGGAGCTGTTCAATTCTACATTCTGCGGAGTTTTTTGCACCAACTAGTATTACAGGTTCCGGTAGAGATCCCATTGGGCTAGATCCAGAAATAAAACTCAAGTCGGCTATGTTGCATTGCCCCGCAGCAGCAGTATTGGGCTTAAATATATGCAAAAATTGTGCAAGTTGGCATTTGGGCAGGCGAAGCTTGGATCCGGCCAGGCAATAGCTGGTCCGGCGAGCCACCAAACTGAACCTTTAGAATCTTAAGCTTCACTTTTACGCCGATCACGCCGCCAGCGTGATGCCATAATGGGATACCTTCGTTTTACAGCTCTCAAACTCACATGGCACAGATCCAGACCACACAATTTTACAAATGAAGGGTTGATATATATGCCACATCAGATAGGGACTGCAAAACTAAGTCTACCCGCCATAATTTGCTGCCAGGTAGGGAAGGTGTCCATTGGCTGCTCATTTAAGCGTAAAAGTTAGGTAGCATCAAAATAAGCACCTTCCAAAGCTATACGAACCATGACCAATGAGATAATATACATGGCAATCTTTGTTGCATGCCAACGTGACAGTGCCAACTCATTTTATGAAGTGCCAAAGTGGTGGGGGTACTGGTACCACCAAGGCTTAGGTGGCAGCCATGTAGGCTACTAGGGTAGCCATTTAAGGCTGCAACACAGAATTGTTAGGCAAGGACTGATTTTTTTTCCTAGATAACCAAAGCTAATCTTTCAAGTAATTGTTAGGCAAGGACTGATTTTTTTTCCTAGATAACCAAAGCTAATCTTTCAAGTAACCATTAAGAGCTCAAACAACCAACCAGAAGGATTGATATTTTATGCCACTAATAAGTGGAATTTTAATGTCCATGTGGCATAAAAAAAACAGTGCACTGCTATCACATTTCAATACTACACATTCAACAGGCCTCTATAATAATCAGAGAAATTATACATATCATTATTCTTCTTAAATGGCTTTGTGTTCATGTCGCATTGCTCAAGTGGCGCAAGCTATCCCCCAAGTCCCCTACACTTTCAAAGTCTTAAACCACATACACAAGTTATATACAGTAATAATCATCCTCTTTCCTAACCAATCAAATTACAACATTTCACCTACAAAATTCCTGATACTCAACAATCTGGTTGTATAGCAAAAACAATCAGCCATTATTTTGCAATATCGAGTTCCTGAGCTCAAAAGCAGAATCAATTCATCGAAAGGATTGATTGCTCACGCAGAATTCATAGCAAATGAAATGAGAAGCCACCAAAACAAAGCTGGCTGCAGTAAAATAGAGACATACACATACCTAATCAAATCCTTATTGCCTAGCTATTTCCTTTGTACAGTTGAGCCGAGAATAATAGACTATTTCCTTCCTTTCATCAGCATCTGCAACTTGTTATATCAGGCTCATTGTTTTCCATAACTCCTCATCATTATGTAGAGTAGATGTCATAGGCAACTCCCTTGATACTTCTCTATAAGCAGCTTGCTTAGTTTCTGTGTACATCTACAAGTTCTATTCTATTTCATCACAACCATTTTTGTAAAACCAGTTATTATACGTACAAACAGTTTTGTACAACCAGCTATTATCCTTACAACCAGTTTTGTGTTTTCCACTTGCTCTATAGCGCATAACCTCCAAGGATTCAAAGCTTTCTACTTTAAAGCGAGCATACGCATACATTTTCTTGTTCATTTATTTTTTGGAGATCCAGCACTTCTGGCTAGCCCCCATCCATCTGCAAAGCATAGTAAAGTATTTTCTACTTTACAGATTGAGATACCTGAGCAAGCCATGTTCATATTTTCTTGAGGAGGAACAAGCACCCCAGAGGATAGACTGCCGTGTATAATTCATATAGCATCAATCACCCTAAGAAATATAATTTCATAGCTAATTTTTTCAGACACAAAGCCACGTAAATTAAACACATCGACCAAACTTTGGGCAATGGGTGGACTTCTAATTTCTTGTCAGTAGCATTGATCATGGCATATATAGCCAGACCATAGCATTATTATGGGCTGAATCTTTCCAGTCCCTGCTTCTAGAACCCATTATTGATTAGCACAAGAATAAAGATCAAAGATTGAATTTAGAGCATTAATCTCTATTGTGTAGCATTATTTCAGGAACAAATTTGGCTTGAATGTAAAGATTATGTGGCTCTAAAACCCTTCGGGATATATGGAATTTGACTCCTCCCTTAACAATGTATGATGATATTTTCTTTGGAAATGGGATAACTTCATTTGAACTGTCCATTCACAACTCTAGCCTACAACGCAGTGTATCAAATGAAGTAAGAACTTGACTGATACTCTTTTCTCTTTTTCTGTTTTGAGATTGAAGAAGTTTTTATGCCTTTTTTCCAGGCTCTGCAAGTCTTTGACAGCAAGCATCTCAGAAACTTACCAACACAACTATCTGAAGACATTCCTAGAAAATGTGGATGCATATGATGGTTCGAGTTATCCTCAAAACTGGCTTTGCTAATAAGTGAACAAGCTGATTTTAAAGATAGTAAATAATCAGTCTCAATGGTAGGAGTAAAGAACCGTTCAGTTGTTTCAAATAGTAAAAAGAACCCCAAACAACTTAGACTCCAGGATTCTACAAGCATTAATTTCTAACATATCAAACTACAAATATATGCTACCACTGTGCCTCGAGTCAGGATGTTCCCGCGCATACAGGTTATAGCAAACTTCCGAATTTCGAAGCTTATCGGCTATGGCGAGCCCTCTGTGGGCTCTTCTTGGAGCCTTCAACAGAAACCCTGGAAATTCTACTCAGCCGTTATAGAACCCTTGTATCAATTGTGCCAGATTTGCCAATGGGATTTTTGCGTCCGCGAATAGGACCGACACCGTCAGTGGGACCCTCCCCTAAGAGACCGTCCGGCTTCCCAGTGTCGAATTGCTCCAGCAGTTTACTCTAAACCGGCTTGGACGTCAAGCCATCCGTATCGAACCTTTAACGTGTGAAGCGTGAAGATGCTTCCATGTGAAGTGTCCCTAAAAAGTTCATTTTATTGCGAACATTGGGAAAGGTGCCCATAAAGCAGCCTACTTAAGAGTAGAAAATTTTATTATGATGTGTTTAATTTTTTTTTTTATACGTTTGCACAAACATGCCTTGACACTTTGAAGTAATTTGAGAGTGTCCACATTGCCGCCAAGTAGGATTCTTGTAGACGTGGAAACTTTTAGGATTGTTAAATTTCATTTATGGTCACGGGACATTAATGAAAATTCCAGCATGTCCCTCATAATGTTGGGAAGTTATGTGACATGCGGAGACTTCGTATTCGAATTGATTCATAGGGAACGCAAATCGATTTAGTTTGTTCTTGCGATAGTCAGGCAGCAGGAAAATGTTTTATGTCGGGTTTATGTCGGCGTGTTTTCTCCGGATTTTCTTATGACCTTGACATTCTTCCATTATGGGGTTATGTGCCTTAGGCTAGCTCTGTTTTCGGAACAGAGGTGCAGTAGGAAAACATTTTTGTGCCCAAAGTTTGTCCTTTGTTTTGCATTCATAAAAAACTGGTCTGGCGATGAAGATTCTCGAAGAAGAAATTTGCAATATGTTAGCTTACGATGAAGAGCACAATACTAAAGTTGGAAAAGGGCAAGGAAGCTACGATGTCTATATATTACTTTGTCTGAAAAGCCTTCTACAAACTTGTTGGGCATTGTCTATATATTACTTTGTCTGAAAAGCCTTCTACAAACTTGTTGGGCATTCTATAGGAACCGTTACTTCCTTTTATCTATTCAGCAAATCTAAAAGTTAAAGGTAAGTAGCATTCTTATTTCACTTTTGTCTCATTAGAGTGCATGTTTGGTAGTATTGCTTATGAATTAGGCACACCAATAAAAAATTTCTTTCTTTTTGTTTGATTGCTTATAAAGTTGAATTTTACTTTTTGTCATATAAGTGCTTTGTGCCTTTCCCTGTCTATTATGCTTTATTTCATGTTAACACTTGTTCATTTGATATTGTCAGGTTCATTATGGGAGTGTGATTGCTGTAAATCTAAAGGTGACTATAGTCATCTTTCATTGAGGATGTAGTTTTCCGAAATGTCTATACAATGTCAATTTCTGAAGACTATGGGTTGAATCATGTCTCATTTTAAGTTATAACCTTCTGGTTTTTTCAAAATGGGGAAGGTACACTACAAGTAATGGACTTTGTTATGCCGCAAGCTTTCATCTTTCATGAAGTTGTTCTAAGATATGTCTGCCGGCATTTCCTGCATTGATTGAGGTTCTTCCAGAGGCACGTGCGAATCGTACTATTCATTACCTGGAAAATGTTGGTGAGTGATTTGCAAACTTGATTTAAAGAACACTCTTAAATTTATATTATGTGGGGGCAGTAACATATCGTTCTGAAAGTTCAAAAATACAACGAGCTTATGAGGTACTTAAAGAATTTGATCCAACTACACCTCTAGAATACACGGTTAAAGCAGTAGCTTGTGCAAGCTTGGGACAAGAAGTAGAATCTGCAGATAGAGTTGATAAAGTTGGCGCAACAGTATTTTCAAGTTGTTGGAGCATCCCTAACAGAGCAACACTATACTTGAAAGTCAATGCATGACTTCAAAATATAATCTTCTGAAGAAGTATAATGTTGCGGTCATATATTTGCAGGTTAACATGCTATTTGTTTCCATAGAACCGTAATATTCAAGCAGCGTGGTTCAAAATGATGATACTCAAGCTCATTGATTTATTTGTAAGAAATCTGACAATTTTGGCAGGAGCCCGGTATGCGTAAGTATATAGTTGATATTATAGAAAATGGCCTAGTATCAGCAGAAGGAGAGGATTGGGCACGCAAGAGACGAATTGTATCTCCTGCATTTCATGCAAAATACTCAAGGTACCAGTTACTCTGTTTGGCTTTTTAAATATAGCATATGTTGTTATCTTCTTTATTATTTTGTGAGGGCTTTGATTTCCGTGCCAAGGAGCGCCGCATGTAATGCTGCATACGACCTTCCCTCTTGCAGTTGCGGGATTTTTTCTGGTCGTGTGCATCTGTTGGCCTTCTTCCTCCACTATTGAAAATGGTTTCCCTTGCTTTTGAGCAGAGTAGCATATGAGAAATCCGCTAAGCTGATCTGTAGTGGCAACGACAAGGTGGCTTCTCAAGGTCTTCTTCTTTGTTCAAGCAGATTGCATACGGAGCTCCTTTGTTTTTCTATAAACTTGTGCCCTTTTTGGGTCTCTATTCTTCGTAAGCTTTAGAGCAAGTTTATTTCTTCTGGGCGGGTTTGGCTACTTCATCGTTTTGCAAAAGTAGTGAGAACATTGAGCATCATTATAGTAGAAGTCTCCAGATTTGCTTCAGCGATTGAGTATTTTTCAAAATAGGTGTTGAAGAAAAGAGGTCTAGGCACACAATGTTGATGTTTATGGCTTCTTCCTTGATTGTTGTGGTACTGGATGTTGGTACAGAACGACAATGCTGGAGGCAGCAGCGCATTACTGAGTTTACTGAGATGATCCATGTTGCAAGCCTTCTTCACGACAATGTCTTGGATAATAGTATTGGGCTTTGAATTTTGTCATGGGCAGTAAACTTCCTGCTTTGATTGGGGATAATCTAACCTCCGAACATGCATTTCCTTTATTTGTCTCAAAAGCTTTCTTCTCAGCTTATCCATTTCGGGCCTAGGTTTGGAACCTTGAATTGAAAGTCTCACAGGCATTCTCTTTGTATTTGGGTTTGTTCTATTTTTTGTTTTTCAAGTACACTGGCTTTAGGTCTTAATTCTTCTGTTTTATATTTGGTTCTTTTTTGTCTATGCAGATTTGCTTCAAGGGGTCCCCTATATGTATTATTTTTGTTCAAGACTGTAGATCAATCTCCAGCTACAATGGGCATGACATTTTCCCTTCAAGGTTGTTTCTTTTCCATAGATAAGGTATAAAGCTTGCTGCATTATTTCCATAGACATCATTCCTGCAGTATTTGCAACGTTCAAGTGAAAAAGTTTTAAATTTGCATTTCTTTAGATGCTCTTATTTAGAGTTTACTTAGAACAAAATGCACTTGATCTGTGTTGATACATGTGAATCGACATACAGAGCACTGAGCTGATTGCATACAAATACATAGAGCCAAAGTCCAAATAATAGATGATGAGATCCTTTCAATATACAGCTCTTCTCAATCTATTATGCAATCCTTTTTTCATATGGAGGATGTAAATTATGCATGCATATGCGCATACTCCTCTCTCCTTTCATGTCTTAATATTCTATATCATGCATTTTTTTCTCTTCTCGCATATGGAGAATCATATTGGATGTTCACTATGCCTTTATAGAGCAAGTATGCATTTTGAATTTGTTTATGCTGCTGTCTTTATAGAATGCAAATGCTCATTCTTTCTTACTTTATTTGCAGATCCGCAAGGCTTCTTCGATTGTTGAAATTTTTGTGTCTTAAAGCAAATCTAAGTTATTGGAGTTAGAAGAGCCTTACAAACAACCATCTTATTCATGCTTCAGATGTTCATGCCATGAATGGTGCTTACTTTTATTGTATAAGGTCAATGCATCTATGGCCTTCAGATCAAGGGTTTTATTTTTGTCATTTCTCTTATTGTTGTGGATCGATTTGGAATATGCACAATGATGTTTATTTTGTTGATGGAGCCTCTAGATGTCCAAGTAGCAAATGTATCTACATGATTATTTTGAACCATGTTTGCAGTTTGGTGATTTTCCATCCCTGCTATTAAGATATTTCCTTTCTATCTTTCTGAACTAGTTGGAATTGAGTTGCAACGAAACTAAGTTGAACTTCTGGTGCATGATTGCATCATCCTTTGCACTTGAGTAATATGCTTGGGAGCATTTGTTGATGAATGCTCTTTCTTGATTATTGACAAGACAATGCTTCGATAGAACGTGTCTTCCGAGGTATTTTTCTCTCCTCTACCTGCGGATTCCCCTTCTTTCCTTTGATCATTGCCAAGGCCTTTGTATGTTCTTACTATGTAAATCTAGATTGATGATTTGTGATGATCGTTGATGCTCTTTGGATCTTGGTATGTTTCCATTGGTGTTGTGGTCTTCAATGCTTTTTCAACAGCTAATGTAATTTTACTTTTTCACATCATACTAAGGCATATACAGGTACTTTCTTTCACATCATTGCATCACTTTCATTCATTGTTATATTGTCTCATAGTTGTGGAATACATGAATTGGCTCTTCATTTATTTTCTAACATTTCTTCTTTGATTTGTGATTTTCAGATTACCAGGTTACCAGCAAACATGCCAATGTGTAGGCTGTATTTGCCAACATCCCATAGTTGTGATAAGAGTAATCTTCTATTTTGGCAGGCTGATTTGAGCATATGCTTGCTCAATTATTTCTCTTTTCTTTTTAGTAAGGTGATAAAAGATTTGTTGTTTCTCTAATTTTTATTTTCTATTTTGTCTCTTTTTCCTTATTGAATAAGAAAAAATAGGTTGCTCCTCTATGATCACGCATGTATAATGACGTCCCATGAAGGGTATCTGAATTCATAGTCCTTTAGAAAGGTAGCGTGATGGAGACTAAACATGTCTGATACCCGGTGGGGGGGGGGGGGTTCACCTATGTCTGTAGGGGATATGCCATGTGCCTTCGTAGGGTAACCAAAACCCCCCCTGTATACTGGTTTTTAAAAGGCATCTTTGACCCCTTACGAATGAAATTTACATTAGGCAAGTGCCAAAAAAAAACCCCCTAATCCCTAAGTTTATGTATGGTTCAAGGGGTAAAAAACACCCTAGGAGTCACTCAAGTGTCCCATACGGGTTTCAAATGTGAACCCCCCTTGGCCTGATAGAGAAGTGAAGTGCATATCACTTTTGAGGCGCACAAGATCATGGAGGAGTATAGATGAGCTATTAATGCAAGTTTACAAGATACTGGATAACGTTGCAAAGCATTACTGCTCAGCTCTTGATTTTTTTTTAGTCTTTTCAGCAACAACGAATCAATATTCTGTGTCTTTTGAATTACAATGGAACAACTCCACTGGGCAGCAGGAAAGCAGTGTGCATCTACCTGGCATACATGTCATAATTATCACCTCGGATTCTTGCAGTCTATAGGTGATCATGATCTAGGATGTTATGCTTATATTGATCCATACACGTGGTTGGAAAATCCCACGGACCACATGGGTTTTGTGCTATGTTGAATGTTCGTATTTAGCTTCTTTCCTTTTGTCGAAAACTCAATCATATCACTTTGCATTTGCATCCATTGAACAAAACGTTCTTAAAATGACCATAAATGCACGAATTCATTAATTTGAGAATCCGTACATTCTCATTTTGCTCGAAATAGCAAATCAGGGGCATATAAAGGTCACTTTTCCAACGGTCCAGCTACCTTAGAAGCTTGACAAGCACTCATGCAACACAATTTACCAAAAAA
>JAANSK020253652.1:0-12997 GCA_011763485.2 Isoetes engelmannii
TGGACATCAAAACCTTTGATTTAATGGCGTATTTGTAACTCACAGTTAACTAAAACTTACTAAAAAATGAGTCGCGCCTGAGGTATTCAAACGATAATAAGGTAAACTGCCCATGTTGACACTCTTCCTTTGCCAGCGCCTAAGCCCCCTAGCTTTACAGAGAAATCTTGCCGGCTATTTTTGCGAAATACAAAGATTTTTGCTGCACTTCTCGGCCCATACAGGTCTGGTCCATATGGTCTGCATTCTTTCCTTGTACAATTTACTAGAGTTCTTTCTTGCCTAATTTAGGCACTACGCCATTTTATCAGCTCTTACTCTGCTATATATTGAATCTATCTGTAGCTCTCAAACACTCATGTTATTGCTTTCACTTGATGCATGCTTTTGGTTATGGTAAGACCAGAAACTCTTGTCATTATTTCTTAGCCCACCTTATTTAAACGATTTCATCTAAAAGCTGGGTATTGCTTCCTATATAACAGAGGTACACTTTTATTTCTTAATACTACAATTTCAATGAGTAGAGTAGCTTTATAGAGATGTCTTTTTGTTATACTTTGTTTACAGGTGTGCTTTCTGCTCATTGTTGATTGATCTTCATGTTTTCTCATCGAAGCGTCAAGGAAATTTGGGAAATCAGGAGAATTAGAAAATCACATTGCATCAAAGCTCAAGGTCCTCGTGATATCAAGGCTTTCTATAAGTAAGTGTTCTGTTTTTCATTCCCTCCCTTCTGTCCATGTTTCGACAGACCAGGCAAGGTGGACAGATATTCTTGGTGTGTAGGTCCTCGGTTGTGATTTAGCACGGATCTGTATATGTTGGTATTACGGTGCATGAATTGCACACTCATTTGTCACTTACCAGGTCTGCGTTGAAATGCATTTCCAATGTTAAGGGCATGGTAGAAATGCAGCTTTTAGAATGTTTGGCTACTATTTCTGCTATTATCATGCTAGGTTGTGTATGTGATGGATTTTTATTGATGCTTGGAGCAGTTGGATATAGAGCATGATTCTTATTTGTGCGCCACATTTACATGTCAATTATTTGTAAGCACTCTTATGTTTACGGCTTACCTATGAGAATAAGTTTCTGGCACCGATTATGGTAGGAATACATTGAATGATGATTTGCCAAAAGAGTTGTATCTCTTGGATATCATCTTAGTGCCTGTTATGCATGCCAAGATGCCAAGCGTTGTATCCCTTTTCGCTATAGTCTACTTTCTGCTCTGTTATAGAGTATTATATTTTAACAAAACTTTCATGTTTTGTGCAGTATCACCAGTATCATCCGCTTATGAGATTAACCATAGACATGGTCAAATTGGTGTCAAGTCTTAATGTCTTTGCCATTGGTTTTGGGCTTTTGTTAGCCTAAAAGTTGCATCTATATGAAAAGTAACCCTGGGCACTGGTTGATGTTATGGAAACGGTAAAAGAATTAGACATAAAATCCACCCGCCTGTGGTTCTGGCCAAGTGAACAACTGTGCCATGCCATATGGCATATATTGGAAGAAGGAATCTACAACAAGCTTAAATCACAACATGTTTTTTATGAGCACAACATTCTGTCACTTTTACCCAGCATTATGTACGTAGCATACTCCAAAACGAGAGTTTGGTGATGGATTTTGTAAGTTGATTGCTGCAATTATGTGATGATGCTAGGTTACATGATGTCTCATGCACATGAGTGTAATGGCTTATATTCTAAAAGCCTTGATTGTGTTGCAGGTTAAGGTTTGCTGCGACAGTAATAACCAGTGGCCTCATTTTGAGGTATGCAACTAATTCCTGAGTGTGCATGTGCAACAAACGTACAAATTTGAGTTTGATTAGGGTGTTAGGTGTTCAATTATTGATGTAGTTCCTATGTAGATCGTTGAAAAATAAGGTAGTTGTCTTTTGTTCTTCCTCTCCGAGCAAAATTGTTTTGTCATGATTTTATCATGTGATGTAGGTCAAACTTAGGAATTCGTACTTGCTATTTGGGCAAAATGTGGTTTATCAGATGTTGCTGCATCAATCTATTTGTGTGCTTTTTAATGGAAATTCATAAAAGTTTTTGAGGATGAATATCCTAACCTGTTGCTATCTTGTCCTGCTTTTGTCTGTTAGTTGTTTGTTTAGGAATGTACACAATAAGGGTTTTAATGAAATGGTTCTAAACTACATGGGGGTAGATCAGGTAAACTAATGCTCTTTTTGTTTGCTGAGGTAGTGTTGAGGATTTTCCACATTTTCTACTTATTCATGTTCTTAAGACTGTATAACCAATTTCCAATGGGAGAGAAACGACCTTGATCACAACTAGAAAGGCTTTCTCCCTTCTTCCTCATGGCATCTATAGCTGCAAGGCTTTGACATTGAAAAGTTCACCTTCTGCTCTATTTTTCATTTTTTACTGACTTTTTGCTGTATTTTTGTGTAACGTAGGGTGGTTCGATTTGTGTGCATCGGGGATATGATCCCTTGTTGTTTCTAACATGTAGCTTTTGCTATGAATTTTCTGGTATCCAGGGTATGTCATAGGGTACGTCAAAAGAACAGGTAATAGTATGTTGATCACGCTTGGAAGTTAAATTTCTAAGAAGTGATTGTATCAAAAATTTTTGCCGAACTAGTCAACTTGTTACTTTAACATTGCTAATGAGACAAGAGGGAGGTGGATGACTAAGGTGGTGGCGACCTTGCGCTTCAAGCGCATGTAGATAGATCAACCAGGGTATGCCCCAGCGAAGTCGCACGACGATTCCAGGCTTGGTGATGGCGCTGGGTTTGGACTGCGTCCCCGGGATCTGGCTCGCCGGAAGGGGGCTCTGGAGAAGACGGCGAATTTGAAGGTTCTGGAGGATGGTAGACTGGAGGAACAAGTTAGCTCTCATGGTGGTCAGCTTCTGGGAGGCGGTGCTACTACACAGTAGCTGGGCCGGGTTGCGAGTGCTCACACTGATTGTATGGTGGTCCGGACTGACCAACTGGACGCTACAAGCGAGGGGGTTCACGGCCAGGACACTTCTCAACAGATGGATGCTGATTTTGGAACCCAGGCTGAATCTATGGAGGGGCTCGAGGTTGAAGAAGCGGCTGGGAGACGGCTCCTGGGGGAGATGCGGGATATTTTGATGCCATTCATTGAAAGGTATGTGGACTGTGAATCTTCAGTCTGAATTCAATAGGATAGATCGGGTTATGGCCACGCCGGTTTCTCCGGTGTCTCTTCCCTCCAGCATGCCTCCGCTGGAGACGGGCTCCGTAGAGCCTGAGGTTTCTAGAATTGAGCCATGTCCTGGCTCTCAGGCAGTTGCTGGGGCTTGTAGAAGCGAGCCATGCCCTGGCTCTGGCTCTGTGGCAGTTGTTGGGGTGCAGATGGCTGCACTCCTTGACAAGCCCGATGGGCCTGCAGGTAATTTGATTTCTAAGCTTGCTGATGCGTCAGTTGGTGTTGAGTCTGCTGTCCAGTCGGGCAGACCAAAGGTTTTGATGGGGCTGCTAGGTGCGCAGGGGCTTGCCCCTTCCTCTAAGGGCTTGGCTACTGTTGTTTCTTCAGTGAGGGAGGATTCGGGGCTTCCTGCCCAGCGTGGTGATTGCATAACTAGGCATGAGGGGCATTCAGGTTTGGCCCATGTAGAAGCTTTGAGGTCTAGAACTCAGGGGCAGCAGCCCATGCGTGCAGACTTGGCGGATGAGCAGCAACCCGCGAGTGCGCAGCAGGCACTGGAAGGCATTGCTGGGGGGAGGGGGGGTTCCACCCGGCATTGCTGTGGACGCATCCCAAGAGGCCAGGGCGGCTGCCCCTGCTCCTGTGCACTCTGCCTGGAGAGGCAGGGATACGGTTTCCCGTGTGACGAGGCCCGGGTTCTCTGATTGGATCAAGAGGAAGGCTCCGGAGCAGCGGACAGCTCGAGTGGAGGAGGCCCTTCGTTTTGTGAGTGAACATCATGCTGCTGATTTGAAGAATTTGCTGCATGAGAACCCGTGGATAGATATCAATCATGAATTTCATGTCCAGACCATTGAGAAGTTGGTTTCGTTCGCAATGTTGGGTTTTTTCACGGGTTATATTCTTGACACCCGGAGGTTCAGTGCATGGCTTGCAGGTCACCTGAAGCGGCTGGGCTTGCCTAGATTCCAATCTTTGAAGTGTTTGCCCAATAACTTCTTCATTATCATGTTCGAAGCTGAGTCTTCGGTTCGCCAGTTGGTGAGTCGAGGGGTAGACACTCTAGGGGGTGCGTATGTGCTTTATCAGTATTATACTCCGGGCATGTCCACCAGTTCTTTGACAGCAGTTAAGATCCCATGCTGGTTTCAGATCGAGGATCTCCCTCCAAATATGATGGTGCCAGAGTTTCTTATGGCGATGGCTAATGGCTTGGGGGTCCATCTGGCCCATTCTATTGTGCAGGTCCCCAAGATCTGTGTAGCTCTACCAGCATTGCAGCCTCTGCCTACTTCCCTTCCTGTACGAAGTGGCCCGTGGCATTATCTCTTTCGATTGAAGCTCCTGAATGGCCCCGAGATACGACGTATGTTTCCTTCTATAGAGTTGCCCCGTCAGACGGAGGAGATTGATTCGGAGGAGGCGTTAGGAGTTGCTGGGTGTGCTGGGGGTATTCCAGATACTGGAGCTGCACAGGACGACGGGCTCGGGCAGGAGGAGCAGGTCGAGGAGGTGTTGGGGGATGGCGTGGCACGGTGTGATGCCATGGATCAGGGGCCTCATCCTCCTCCTGTTGGGCCAGTAAGGCGTGGGGGTTCGTTCAGAGGTCGTGGTGGTTCGGTGACGAGCCGTGGTGGCTCGGTGGGTGGCTTTGCTAGGAGCCGTGGCCATGGCGGCTATGCTATGGCATGGGATGGTGGTGGTTGCCAGGTTGATGCCGCATCTAGGGGTGCATGGGGCCGTGGGGAGGCCAAGTATGGTGGCATCAGGGATGCTGGAGCGCCCCCCCTCCCCCCGGGCGGACAGACAGTGGCCGGGGGGGGAGCTCGTCGTATGTTATGGGCTGCTGAGGTGGAGCAAGTCGGCGCCATCAATCCTTTCGCCTTAAATGATGGTCTGGAAGCTTTGGATGCCCTAGAGGATAGGCAGGCGGGGTCTCATCCTTCTTCTCCACGATGAATAGGTCCATTTTGAGTGGAACGTGTGGGGGTGCGGTCTTCTAGTGGCAAGAGGGCCCGTATCTCTCTGGCCTTACGCCAGATGCGCCCTGACATTGTGTGTCTGCAGGAACATAAGTGTCACAGGGGGGACATGTCCCGGCTGTTGGATATGGTGGGTCGCCAGTTTGCAGCCACTGCTTCTTCTTCTGGGTGGACTAGTGGGGCTACCCTCATTGCGTGGAGGATGGAGGTGCAGGTCACATACTCCGCAGGCGATAAGTTTGGCCACTGGACGATTGTGAAGTGGCTTGAGGGTGGTCAAGAATGGGGAATCGTGAATGTGTATGCTCCTAACCAGCCATCTCGACGAGGCGCACTCTGGGCCACTATTAGGCATAAGTTGCGTAGCCTTGGGGGATTGCAGGTTGCGTGGCTGCTTTTAGGGGACTTCAATATGGTCGAGCGTGTGACAGATTGCACGGGCCCTGGCATGCAGGTGGTGCAGGGCTTTGAGAGGGACCAATGGTCACGCCTCATGCAGGATGTGGCTATGGTGGAGGTTCCAGGGGACGAGTCTTTTACCTTTTGTAATCGGCAGGTGGGGGCAGGGCGGGCATATGCGAGGCATGATTTGGTGTTATGCTTCTCCTCTACCCCTCGGATGGTGTCAGGGAGAATGCTCTCCTGCAGCGTATTGGTACTCTGAAGCAGGTTAAGGTCTGGGAGGCACGTATAAAAGCAGAACTCACTTGGTTGAAGGATGGTGATACGAGCTCCTCTGTATTCTTCTGAGCTGCAAGGCAAAGGTGCTACACGGCTTCTATGACCTCTCTTGCCTTGCCGGACGGACAGATGCTGACGGATCCTGCCGAATTGAGGCAGCATGTGCACGCTCATTTTTCTGGATTCTTTGCACAGCATGTGCTCCCCTATGAGCAGGAGATGCAGGACCTGGTTATGGCTGTTGTCAAGCCTTCCATTGCGCCTCATCAGCGTGAGAGCCTAGAGCGGCAGCTCTCCCGACAGGATCTCACCGACGCCTTTATGTGTATGGCTAAGGATAAGTGTCCGGGGTTGGATGGTATTCCTATTGAGTTTTTCCAGAATTATTGGGAGTGGGCCGGTGAGTCGGTGTACCAAGTTTATCTGGAGCTCCTGCAGACCTCACACTTGGACCGGATCTTAAATACTGCATGTATTTCTCTTATCCCCAAGGTGAAGCAGCCCTCCACCATCAACGATTGGAGGCCGATTTCTCTGTTATCTTTTGTGTATAAGATTATTGCGAAAGCGTTGGCAGAGAAGTTGAAACCGGTATTGTCCTCCGCCATTAGCCGGGTTCAGTCGGGGTTCATCCCTAGGCAGAATATTTTGATCAATGTATGAAGGCCTGTATTGGGCTAGGAGAACTGGGCAACGTATTGCCTACTTGAAGCTGGATTTTGCCAAGGCTTACGATAGTGTGCGTTGGGAGTTCCTGTCGGCCATGATGCTGGCATTGTGCTGTGGCCTGCAGTTCACGGAACTGGTCATGAAGTTGCACATGTCAACTCGTGCTACAGTGGTGTGTCAGGAGGAGCCCTCGGCCTTCTTCTCTTTGGGCCGGGTTCGGGCTCAGCTCCAGGTTCGGCTGACTAGTCAGCAGTTGCTCTTGCATTTGTATCCAGGGGCTTGGCCTCTTCCGAGGAAGCAGGCCTTGCCCTTGTGTGTAGCGTAGCTAGTGTGGCTGATCTGGAAACGATGGTGGCTGTGGATTTTTCAGGGGGTCCAGCAGCCTGCGGCCTCTTTGATCCCCCATTTGCGGCATAAATTGTTTCAGAGTTTCCAGGTGTTTCTGGGGTTGGCGGAGCGGAAGTTCGCCATTTGGCGGGACTTCCTGGGGATAGTGGATGCTGATGGTCATCACACCTCTTGTGAATGGGATACCAAACCCTAAGGCCAATAAACACTTCTCTAAAAAGCCTCAATCCACACTGCCATACGCCTTGGTGAAGTCAAGTTTGAGATATATTATGCGATGTGTCTTTAACCTTGCCCAATACATGCCTGGGTTGAAGATATTGACTCAGCAAGAACAACACAAAGCTTCTCTACCAGAGCTTTTGCAAAAATCTTATACACTGTAGAGAGCAATGTGATAGGATGCCAATCCGAAATGGTCTTGGGTTCTTTACACTTGGGGATAAGGGAAATGGCACATGTATTCAGAATTTTGTCCAAACTTTCTGTATCTTCTGCTAGAGAACTCTTTATGGTGTATTATTATATTGCTGACATGCATGTTGTATCGCCGCAGATGATAATTGCTTCAAACTTGATCTTCTGGCAGCATCCACATTGATGGTATGCCAGTATATAGTTACTGCACACATGATTTGACATTGCTTACTCCACATCCATCCTCAACAAATAACATGACATCAATTTTTAGGAAACTAGCAGACAACATTATGTTGAATTATTTGTGCTGGCAAGCTATAGAGGCCTCTAGCACAAAATATGATGCTCATAGCAGGCCAACTTATATTTTTTAGGTGTCCTCATCATTCAATATTCGTGGCTTAGAAAGATAATATTGTAAAGGTAGTTGTTTATATAAGCTTTATGCTAGAACTCCTATCTGTTAGTCTTGGGCGTCTGTCTCTTTCAGATTTTGGATGTAGCCATTGCTTCCAGAAGCAAGGCTTCTATGATTGTAAACACTTTAATAAAGAGGTATTGAAATAAGAGCATCTGCTTGAAGATCCATCTGATCCAAATACTCTTTAGGAGCTTTTATGAAAGATTCTGACATTTTCTTCCCTTGTAATAACCATGGCCATTTTTCTCGACTGGAATAATAGAAATAACGACTTTTAATGTTGTAAGGTAAGGCCCCATTTGCTCCTATTTTGCTTCTTGAGCCAAAACTATGTTGATGTTCGTCATCTTATTCAAATACATCATGGCAATTGCGTGCATATCAATAGCTCTTTTGGGTACAAGCTTCGTGATTTGTTTTATAACGTGATAAATTTCATTTAGGCTTCCATTGAGTTGAGTCTTCAAAACAAAGTTTAAATTCATCAAATTTCTTGGAAGAATATGTTCGGTTGCCTTGGTTGGCTCTGCATACACACGCTGCAAATAGCATAAATACACATATTGATGACACTCCATGAAGGAATGTATCTTTTGTATGGGATGTCCAAATGAGCATAATACATTGCGAAGAAGCTAAAACCAAGATATCTATTGTATTTATTGTTAATTCTTTTCAAATTCATGTCCCAACATATGCTGCAGATAACAACCCTTAGTTTGAATTGTGTATTTGAATATATTGGATGTAACTTCAACTTGTCTAATTGCCACTTCCACCATAACATTGGTGATATTAGAAATTTAACTTCATCTATTCGGGAGTAAACTCATGCCCATCACACTTGACACTGGATTGTAGCATTTCTCTATATATAAAAATTTTACGAGTTGATCACAAATTAGAAAGACATGAATGAACTCACTATTGCATCAATATGATTTGCGCTCATCATCCCACTTGTGGCCAATGTTGGGTAGAAGAACATATGGTTCATAGTCTTTTGTGCATCATCTTCTTACTTACGGCTAATGTTGGGTAGAAGAACATGGGTCCATAGTTTTTTGTATAACTGTTTGGAATGCATATTCTGCAAAACGCCTTCCAGTCCAAAGAATCATGATCAATGCAAAAGCCAGCAAGAACATCCAGGATTGTAGTCTATTCAGATAGTCATATTTAAAGCATAATATCAATATAAGATGGTGTGTTCTTGGCTCATTGACACCAAGAAATGATATACATCATGTACAGGTCACCTTCATTGTAAGTACAAGTGGTTGTTATATTTGGCATAAAGCCATCCAGTTGCATTTGTCAAAAAAACTTCTAATGGGCCTCTAGTGAGCACACTCTCCACAACACTATACCTCGTATATAAAATGTGTTAATAAAATACTTCTAATGTTTTTTTTTTTTTTTTTTTATTGAAGGACATTAGTCTATTAATCATCACGTCATACTTACATTCTACTTCACTTTATTCTACATATGGAAGCCAATGCATTCCTAGGCGCAATCATTCCGATTCTAATGTGTCCGTAGTAAGCACAGTCTCCACAACATTATACCTTGTTTTTAAAATGTGTTAAACAAACTATTCTGCATCTTATCAATATCTACACCCCCTTTATTTTTTCCTCAAAAGGTAGCAAAGATACCTTATGGTTGCAAAGAAATTCTTTATTTAACAACAATTATTCAGAACACACCCTGAATAAAAAGAGCTTGACCACTCCAATACTAACTATAGCTGAACTCTTTCGATGTAACAATGTATTAATTGAATTATTTACCTTTACTGGAGATCAGATGAGGCCAACAAAAAAAATTGGCCATCCCACACAGTACGAAGATAATAATATTATCAAACCATGAAGATAGTAATATACAATAAGGAAATTATTTGTACAATGGGAGCATTCTTGTTGAGATTAGATATTGTAGCAACTTCAATATCAGATTCATCATTTGGGAAATCCTTAAATTTTGTCAATTCTCTCGCTTGTATGTTTGTGAAGGTAGAGTTATGGTCTAGCCGAGGCTGATAACAAAAAATGCATGACCGAGGTTGTACATCCGAGGCCGTGCATTTTTTGTTATCCGCCGAGACGAAGACCAATAACTACCTTATCGGGCTTATATAAGTGGAATAGTACTGACAATAGTACTGGTAACTAGTTATCAGCCTGCACCAATAATGATAACCAGAGAACAAGGACTTTGCTTTAACACACAAGAGTCCGATAAGGGTAGTGGGCAAGTGGTTATTACTACATTTTTTTACATGCACAATTATCCACAGCAATTTGGCGAGTATCCACATCTTCGTTTGTTAGATACATGCAAACAACTCCTCCTTTTCATCATGCCTTTCACATCATCTTACCCTCCGAACTAAGTTCTTTCTTGTAATTTTTCTTCATATGTTCTTCACCCTCTTTATTCCCATCCTTTTCCTCAAGCTTGCCCTAGTGCTAATTCGCATCGAAACAACAAGAGCAAGAAAGCGACTAGAAACACCAAGAATGGGGCAGGTGCAGTTATTGAGTAACCCATGCTGCTAAGGGGTGGAGAAGGAGCAGTACCTGCGAGATTAACATAGTGCATGAAATTAGCATTAGGGGAGGGGCGCTAACAATGCTGCATGTTCCATCATTGGCATAATCAAAATTTGCCCAAATTTTTTGATGAAAACGATTAGAATGGCATCTCTCAAGTTTAAAGTAATATTTCCAAGTATTAGAAAGAATTAACTCAGTCTGCAGACTTTTTTTTCAAGCATAGGGCATCAATGATGGCGCAACCCTGCTCCATTGATAGAGCAGATATATATAAGTGGATGTATATCCTTGTAGGAGTATCAGTTTGGGGCAAGAACAAATGCATCATGTAACTTAAGATCTAAGCTTTCTTAGGAGCATCTATTTGCCTATTTTGTGATAGTAAAAGCAAGGAAGAAAGGGTCTAGAACACATCTACACCATTGATGGAACCAAAGTGCGCTAAAGGGGTGCTCTAAACCTCTTGTCTTTGAGCCAGTTTTCTGAGCAATCCATAGGTGTAGAAAAAATAAATAATGGATCACTAGAAAGAGCTGCTTCCAAGCTCTTCAACGCACTTATCAAACCTACAATTCAATAAGGATTCAAAGTCCATTTTTTTGTTCTCCTTCTAAATGCGTCAAATATGGCGCTCCTCCCCTAAATTCTATATAAAAAAAAAAAAAACAACTAACCTGACTGTGGACCATAAAAATGTTATTCTATCTACTTATTTAAAATGTTTTTGGGGTTTCTGGGTGATGCGGGTGTGAACATTTTTCCGGCGTTACATTGGAAGAAAAAAATTGTTTTCCGGCCATATCTTGCTTTTTTCCGGCCCTTCGCCTTCTAATCATACGAATTTTTTTTAACGCCCCACCTTCTGGGGAGCTGTGGATCACTTTGATGATGGCCATGCAAACCGCTTCATTGAATCCTCGCTCCCAGAGGGCAGGGCCGTGCTGCAGGTTCGATGGCTGGCCGGCTTGGCCGCTCCATCCGCCATAGCCGAGTTCTTTATTCTACCATTGCCGGATTATAATTTTTGTGGGGCATCTTTTTGAACTAAATGCGAGCTTCCTATTACCGCTCTTCCTGTTCAGAACGAGGTATGGATTGCTTTACAATGGCCATTTGGCCTTACAGACAGTTTTCTATTCATGTAAGCCAGGATTCTAATGCTTGATCTCTCTTTGTTCTATGTTCTAGGGGAAGAATCGGAACGAGCTCCTTTGCTTTTTTTCGTTAACGTGCCTCTCTTAGCTGTCTTTGTGAGTTTGGAAAATGATTTGCAATGTCCACGATGGTATCTACGTTTGGCAAAGTCCCTTTCAAAGAAGACATGACTCTTTCTTCTGGATTACTCTTTCGCTCTTTATTCTTCTGGACCGTTCATCGTTATCTCTAATACTGAAGCAGGAGGAGCAGATGGCAAGGTCTTTCACAAATTTTCCAATGAGCATCTTTCCTTCAATGCGATGCTGCTTATTTTGAAAATGGGTATTTTGAATCTTTATTTCCTCCATTTTGCGGTGGGCAACGGAGCTGTTACGCTGGATACGGCGGGAGATTCTCCACCGCCTATCATCATTTTTGCTAAAAGCGATACATACTGGAGCAGATTTTTGCCTAAAACGATACATGATGGAGCTGGTAAGGTCGCAGTAAGAATCGTAGGAATCACAGCAAGTACCAAAAGCAGTAGTAGCTGAAGCAGGTACACAGATTTCTCAAAGCTCTGCGTACACAGGTTTTTTCATCTGAAGAAGGTAAAACTAGCCTGGCGATTTGAATAAGTAGATGTGTTTCATTTTCATTTCGTTGATTTGTGCAATGCCAGTATCCGCATACAGTTTCATTTTTATTTTTCGTTGATTTCTGCAATGCCAGTATCCGTAGGCAGCAGGAGCAGGTCTTGAGGTCCAATCCCAAGCAGCAACAAGTCTTCAGGATTGAGCCGCTCTGGCCACTTTTCAAATCTTTTGCAGTCCAGGTAAGGAATTGGCTTTATAATTTTTGCTGATAAGATATTTGCTAGGAGGTTTTCTTGGGTTCTTTGATTTTAACCGGATCTGAACATTTTTGCAGGTGTATTTTTGTAAGGAGGCTTCTTTCAAGGCATGTTTAGCTCTTCCATTCTCCCTTATCGAATTCTGACTACATCATCTCCAGGTTCTGGGAAAGGTACAAAATCGCCAAATATTAAGGATGAATCATTTCTATATCTTAGTTTTAAGCTGTAAGGATTATAGCTTAGCTGATTCTTGCCTGTAAGGATTTAAGGTTCAAGTACTTCGAGCAACACATCTCTCTATGAAAAGTCGTTAAGTCTTTGTATAACTGATTTTTGAGTTTACCTGGTCATATGTAAAGCAGAGATAGAAAGGAACAAAATCGCAACTCTCTGCAGTCATAGGAGCCCTTGGTTGAGGCAAATGGGGAGATTGAGGTACAAGCTCTTCGTGGTTTTGAGATTTGAGCTGACCCAGCTTCTATTATATGCACTGAGCAAATCACTCTCTATGCTTTGTCCTAAATCTTAGCGCCTATGCTTATGTAGAAACGTTTTTGGTGCAGGCTTTTTGCAGGAAAAGCTTTGAACATACAAAGGAAAAAGCTTTCTGGGAGCTTTCTTCAGTAACTCCATCGTAACCTGTGGATGAAAAAGCTCCCCTTTTTAGTTTACTTCTTCAATCAGTGTTTTCTTTAGGTAACCCCAATTTTTTTTGCATTTTGATTCTGCTATAATGTTCCAGAATC
>JAANSK020253663.1:0-12994 GCA_011763485.2 Isoetes engelmannii
CGCCGACACACAAGTTTGGAGTCTCCTCTTTCTTTGCATGCCTGTAAGTGATGTGTACCAGTATGGAACATTGATCACTGTGCCAATGTATGGATTGAACTTCCTGCTGAATTTTAGACGTATAATTCTCAGCGAAGTCTATGACAGAAACAATGGTACCTTCTGGAAATGTTTGCAGACACTCTTTGACTGTTCTGCTTGCCACCTTGCAGTGTAATTATGAGAAATGAATTGTTTGGTCACATTATCAGCATGTTCCATGAACTCTTGCAAAGTTGTGGTTTTATAAACCAACCTCATAATGTCCTTGGTATTGACAATTGATTTACCACCTTTGCCAACATCTTTTATGAAGGTTTCTTTGACCTGAAAAATAATAGTTAAACTAGTCCATGTCTGGAGCAAGTTCTGACCCTAATCAATCATTCAAAATGACAACACACTCATTTGCAAAAATTTGACCCTAAACAGTCATTTAAAGTCATGTGTACCCTAAACAGACATATCGAATTCAACTTTTTAGAACTAGTTCTGCAAGTAACTAGTGGATGATTCTTGTAAAATGATATCCAAAATATGGCATATCCTAAAGGACTGTTCAAAGTAGTAAGTTCTGATACATGCATCTTAAATGAATTGAATTGAAACTAAACTAGGAATGCTAACCTTCTCGAAGTTCTTCCATTCGAACGTCTTCTTTTTGCTCTGTTCTTTAGGGCATTTCTTGAACTGATTCAGGCCACACTTATTGCACTTCATTGCCAAACAATTAGGTTTATGCCAATCAGTCCCTTCATTCTTAGGGCATACCATAGTCTTCCACATCTCACTTGCACTATTGAACGTCTGTTTGCTTGCACAACTTGAACCATGAATTTTAGAATCTCGTCTAATTTTATTGATTGCTTGCCTGACAAATTCCATTTTCATGTAGTATATGCAACAACAAGTTTCTCGTTCTTTCATTTTCTTCACAAATCTTGGCTTCAAACTCTCAAATAACCGCAGACCTATCTTCATATCCGGATGTTCACGCTTGAATCTTCTAAAGAACATGAACTAAAAAAACAAAAAAATATGATAAGTATTAAAACATTTAGTAATGTGATGAAGAACAAGCTGTCACATACCTGAGTCTCTTCCAAGTAGTGAACTGGTTGCAGATTATACGGTTTCAACAGTTTGGCACCGTTATTGTGACGTCTCAATTTAAAGACTTGCCTTTTGTTTGGAGACACTCTTGTTCAGAAACCCAAAAATTGTATACCTTTTCGCGGTCTTCATCACTTAACCTGTTAGATCTAGCCTTATGTTTAAACATGGACCAAGGTCCTCCAAGTTCAACTTTCTTCCTTTTGTTTAGAGCATCGTAGACAGCCTTTCTCCTCAAGTTCAAGACCTTTGCAACTGCTGCCCGATTGCTCTTTTCATTGACAGCCATCATCAAGGTAGACGCCCTTGCTTGATTGATGTCTTGAGTCCTGCCCCTTTTCTTAGCATCAAGAGTGTTCTTTACATTGTCTACCACATGCATGTAAACATTTAAATCCTTATTTCTTCTTTGGCATCCTTCTGCACAACAAATTCAACAATAGTTTCTTGAATGTTAATACCTAAGGAGGATGCAATCTCTTCAGGATCTCCATTCCTAAATCGTGCTGCAAAATCAGCAGCATATTGTTCAAGCAGATCCATGCATTGATAAACAATTGCAAGGCACTCAGAATTGCAGTACACAAAATTCCGAAACAAGACTCCATTTTCGAAATTCTATTTCGAGGTGCTGCCATCCGGAAAAAAAGCGGGATAAGCACCTCCTACATCCGGATCAGTAACATGGCGCAACAAACTTGCCTAAATCAGATTGATTGGAGTCGGATTTGGCGCGGTAGAACCCTAACCGTCGGGCGAAAACGTCATGATCTCTTATTGATGGGCCCTAAAAAGTGTTAAAGATTCACTTAAAGCACCCTTAAAGCACTATGTGTCGTGCACAAGAGAAGTGTCCCCCACCTATGCGCTTTAACCCTGATGTTGGGCTTATTATATGTTTATGCTTTTGCTGATGTAGATGCCCATGAGAAAGGGTCAAACGACACCTTTGTTCCTCAGCTCGAAGGTCTGGCCATCCCAATCTTGAGTCTAACGAAGGGCCCATATGATGGAAGGACCATTGGATGGGAGATTCCTACGGAGTATACGGCGAGCACCATATACACGATAAGGAGCGTCACAATGGTATCAGAGAATGATCTTAGTTGACCAAAATTAAGCACTGGCCATGACCTCTAGACTTAGATGACTAATTGGCCTAGTAAAGAATTGGAACAAGAGTTCCAATTTTGAGCCTTGAGAAGGAAAGGACAAAACTTTTTCCCACTAGGGTCATAGGTTAAGTTAAAGTTCTAGGTTAAAATGTTGTAAATAACGGTGTCAACAAACTTTTTAGAATAATAGAGCAAAAATTGTGTATGCACCCCATGATTTGCATTTTTTGTATTTATATGCATGCCTTAAAGTGTCTCTATTTTTATTTATTCTAGATAGGTTAATATCTTATCTTGGGGGACTTCATCGACCTTGCACCAAGAAAACTGCTTACTATATGACAACATCTTGATTGAAGCTATTGAACACATGCGGTATGGGCCTGGCGAGCCCTTGCATTGAGACATTGCGGTAACAATGTTTTTCTTTAAAGGGGTATTACAGGCTTCGGTGCTAACTGTGTGTATGGAGCCATGGTTATTCACTGCCTAAGTTGCCATATGGTAATGGTGGAAAAAAATCAAAATTAAAATTTGCCCTATGTTGGAAATAAGACCTTTGATATGCTGATCTACCATCTACAGTTGGAATATGGTGTCAGCTTTGCTGCAGATGGGTCTATGGGATGAACCGGCTGTTTTCGGGATATTGTTCGATCATCGAGCTTTGGGCAGTCATTAAGAACTGTCTATGAAGCGTGTGTAGGATCATGCAAGATTTGACTTCAAGCCTTTGGAAGGTTCAAGTGTCATTTTTCACCCATTTTGTAGAATCGAAATTGGGAAATCAGGACTTCGCATGCTAGTCAGCCAAAGCACGTCACTGGCATGAATATCAGAAGCTCTAACGCTAGTTAGAATGTTCGTTAAACTGAGCTGATTTTTCCAAAACTAAGACAAACGTTCTAATTACTTCCTTTTCTTTTCGGGTTTTCTTGGTAAAGGGCTCTCTAAAGTTTGGAATGCAAGAAATCTTTCATACTCGAGGATGAGTTTATCGATTACTAAAAAATGCTGAGGAAACCTAATGATCCTACCCAAAAATCTCCTAATAATCCTGAATAGTTAGATATTTCAAGTTTCCAACTTTCCAGCTGGAAATTTGACAAATTTCCAACTTATAACTCAACCAGATATTTTCTGTTTTCAATCGAAAAAAATTGTTTACCGCAGAGTTTGCCCAACACTGCAGCATCCTAGCTTGCTTCATCTTCGTAAGGCAAAGTTTTGTGGTCAAAATTTATGGGTATGATCTTATTAAAGATTCACTTTGAACTTCAAACTCGTTATGCCCTTACTAGTTTTTCTTTTTCCCTTTTTTATTAACTTAAAATTCTGACTATACATCCTTAATCTTGGGTCTTACATGGTAGTATATATAGTAGTGCATATAAAGAGATTAGGAGTAATAATATGAGTGCATGTAGTCAAGGTATTACTTTGATTTGACAGAAACTTCAAGAAGGCGGATCCAAACCTCTCTTCTTACAGTTGGCTCCCTCACACTTCCAAACCATTTGGGTGGCTTATTGTTGGGCTTATTTATTACTTTTCCAGGGAAGGTTTTGGCACACTTTTTAAGAAATATTTGAAATGTGCAGGCCCTATGTTTAATTTCCAAAGGTTCAGCAATTGTTTAACCTTAGGGCCAGATCAGATATGAACGAATGATATATACTATACATGTATCAGTTCCCTTGCAAGCTCCTCTGAACAGCAGCTGCCTCCCATTCCAGAGATGCCTCAAGCAGCTTGCTCAATCGATAAGTTATTTCCTTTGCACTAGGCCGCATCGAAGGATTATCATCCACACAAGCCTTGGCAATCACCGCGAATTTATACACGCAATCTAGAGGATATTCATTTTGGAGTTTTGAACCAATCCAATTCTGCAGTCTCTCCTTGGCATTATCAGAATTTAAAATAGGTCCTATTTCTCCAGCCAATAATCTATCCCCAAGGACAGGCTCGAGGCCGGACAAAAGCTCCAGAAAAACCACCCCCAAGGCATAAATATCAAGCTTAGTGCTCACAATGCCATGCTCTGCACATTCTGGAGATATATAACCTTGTGTCCCAACAACTTGGTTCCTTATCATGTGCGCGGTCTGGGAGGTGGATGAGATTTTAGCAGTGCCAAAATTGGCAATCTTTGCGCGGAATCTGTTGTCTAGGAGAATGTTGCTGCTCTTGATATCTTTGTGCACAAAGTTAGGGCTAGTAAAATCATGAACAAATTCAAGTCCAGTTGCCACATCTAGGGCAATTTGCAGGACAGTATTCCAATTAGTCAATGGCGAAGTAGAAGATTGGCTATGGAGGCAGTCATACAGAGAACCACTTTCTAAATATTCATACACTAAGTAAAGATACTGTGGACTATCAGAAATACCAACCAACCTAACAAGGTTCTTGTGGTGGACTTTGCATAGGAAAGTTAGCTCCTCGATCGCGCGCTCTCTCATCTCCTTTATAGCAACATGCTGATCACTCAAATATCCTTTGTAAATTGAACCCTTGATCAAGCTTGCAGGACAGAAATCATCTGTGGCTTCCTTGAGCTCCTCATATGAGTAAAAATTTGGAGTCTTTGTATCTGCCCTGTCATGAATGCCTTCAAGAAGCTCCTTATGCAGATGGCCTTCTGCAATAAGACTGCATTGACGATTCCTATTCTGAGATTGAAAATCCACAATGTTGTAAGAAGAATCCTTCCTCTTTCGTTTGCATGCCCAGAGAACGAGGAACCCTAAAACAGAGGCTGCAACGCCAGAGGCCACTGCTAGGCCTGCAAATAATTTCTTATCGAAGCTAAAAGCGATTCTGGCGTTGAGCTGGGGAGAAGGGGCTGGGGTCGAAGAAGATGAAGAAGCACATACGTCAAGGAATCGAGGGAGAGATTCGACGGGGACCAAAATGCTGGTAATTTGTGTCAAAACCAGAGAATCGCCGGAATCAAAATCCTGTGCAAGTTTTTGGAGTGCTGCTTTTTCCGCGTCGGTGGGGGTGTCGGAAGAATCTAGCCGGATGTTCTGCCCATTGTCCATGTCTGCCCTAGCCCGGAATATTTCCTGCCCACATTTACCAACTAAACTGCCGAAACGATGTGGCTGGTCGATTCACATGGTTCTGTGCCACGTGGCGCCGCATCATCCCTACGTGGCGTGGCCTTTAAGGCCCTCTTTTGATATTGAGTTGCCCAACGGGCAAACGCTAGGGGTGGGTGAGGAGGAATTGACATATCCCACAAATTTTTTTTCTTTGGGACAATTGGGATCTTCCTTATAAGAGAATGGCATGGAGGGCCTTTTTCTGGGCATGGAAAAGCGGCCGACGCATCTCACAAATATTTTTTTTTGGACAATAGGGGTCTTCCACATAAGAGAATGGCATGAAGGGCCTTTTTCTGGGCATGGAAAAGCGGCCGACGCCGGAGGCGGAGGCTGCTTTGACATACCCAGAAAAATACCCTCCAGGCGATTCTATTAACGTGAAAACTCGCTAGGCAATTTTCAGCCCTCCATCCTTGCCAATCCAATGATCAAGATCATGTCTTTGCAGAATCGAGAGTAGCAGCAGAATAAAAATCTGGAACGCACAGCAACAAAACTAGAATGCAGACCAACAATCAGATTCAGAACGCCGCTATAGATTCGCAAAAAGAAAATTTGCCACATGTCGAAATTATTCGCTTAGAGGGCTGAAAATTGCCTGGCGAGTTTCTATGTGAATGCCATCTGGATAAGCGAGGTCATGCCTGGAGCTATGGATCTCGTTCCATTGACGCGATTGTAGAATTTTCTTGTATCATGCTTATGACCGTTGATATTAAGGGAGAACTCGGTGAAGATAAGGGAGATAAGAACATGTTCCCATGGTGGCTGATCTGACTTCAAGTTTTGAAGTTCAAGTTGGGGCCAAATTGTTCTCGAGCGACGACTCTAGATCCGCCTTCAAAGGCAACATCGAGCATTCCAAATTTCAGATGGCAGATGGGATTTTTGGGAACTTCAGTCTGCTATCGCTATCCAAGTTCGGTCAGCTAGACCGGTTGAAGTCGGATCTGCTCCATGAGAACGTACCCTAAGCCGGATCTATAAGGAGTTACATTTGATCAGTTTCAAAGATCCTGCCATGTATATGAAGTATTTCAAGCTACTTTATCTTCCGAAGCAACCTTCACATGCTTGTTTTAGGAAGCTCTTTGCATCTTAGAGGTACTTGCGCAACTTTTATTTCATGGTTGTGTTAATGCTTTTATACGTTATTTAGAAGTGTGCCCCAACCAACTGGTAAACACATCTAGACATTGAGGTTTGACCCTCTATGTGTGATAATTAAGTGCCGCCTTCCCAAAATCTACTCGAGTGGTAACCAAACCATATCAATGAACAGTCATTACAGAGCCTTGAGAAAGGGGAAACACTAAGCTCAAGAAGCAAGAAGCTCTCTAGCAATTAGCTAATGAGATTAGAGTATATAAGGTCTTACCTCTCTTCCTTGAATCGCAAACCCCCTCCAATCTGACTGTCAAATTGTCTACTGACGTAGTATTCCTGTTTGCAAACTTATGGATGTGATGAAAGAGGTTTTGGCTGTTCTAAAGCCAAAAAAATTTCTTGAATTTGCCATGTTTTGCAAAATTCAGGGCAACTTATAAACTTTGAAGGTTCAACATAAAATGGTTGTAAAGTTTTCTTTTGGAACTAGCCCAGGATTGCTATATATATTCTATCCTGAGATTGCTTTTCCAATTAGGAAGGGCTTGAAACGCTTTCAGTGGTTCATCACGAAGCTGTTTTCTCCATCTGCATAAGTTCTTGTCTTAAGAGCAGGAATGCATTTCGTGATGTCAGTGAGGATCTGATTGATGGCGTCACAAGTTGCACCAGACCCAGAAGAAAAAGAGATTCTAAACTAGTAAACTATTCCGCAGGAGCTTGTGGGCAGAGGATGGATCTTGACCAGGCTGAATGAATATGAGGAATAAGAAGTCTAGCCACAACGTATATAAAGGCCAAATTAGTTATACACCATTTCCCTAGTTCCGAGGCTATCATGCTAACGCAAACACCGGGGACTATATTGAAAGCTCAAAAACCTCTATTGTTCTGACCAATTGGATATATCTTGCAAGCATTATGGTATATGATATCCTTTTCAGACATTCTATCAAAGGCTTGATTGAATTGAATTTATTGTCCACGGAGACCTGATGGGCATTCACACTTCAGTTATATATCAAGTGCATTATTAAGATAATGCCAGTGATAAGCTTCGCTTTGACAAAGAGCATCAAACTGTTTCTCTATACTCAATGTTAATAATGTTGTACATTCACTAAGAACACTATCAAGTGACTTTGCTTGGACTTATGCCATATTTTGCGTTCCATTTGAAAGCTTAAGGCACAACTCAGAATGTTCATTTTGGATGCATGCTATACAACATTCCAAGGAACCACATCCTGCGATGGCAACATGTCAAACGCTTCAAATTTTTTTTTCATCATATTTATTGCTCCAATAAGGGCAAATCATCGTGCGACATCACTTTGTTTTCTTTTCTATTTTCTCTTCCTCATAAACTTCAGATACCATGTCCATGGGTCCACAACACCTCAAAGTCTGTTGGAAGGAGTGAACTAATTGGCTCTCTAGATGGAATGTGCAAGAGCATAGCTGTATACAAGTACAAACCGAGGAGGATCACAACAAAGGGGTTCACTTGTGCGTCATACAACGTGCTTGAGTGACTTGGAGGGGGTTTTCTTTGACCCATTTTCACACGTATACATATGGGTTTTTGACCACTAGTTGGGGCAAATTTTGTACAGAAGGGGTCAAATTGTCCTTCCAAAAGACCATTTATGTTGTTTTTAGCCACCCTGTGCACGCATATGGCATATCGTTTTTCTGTATGTGTGCACCTCTCGGGGATCACAATCACCCGAAACAATACCTTTACACATGCTTCTTCAGCAAGCTTTGGGATGATGAGGCTTTGGAACTGGTAGAAATTGCGCACTACAAAAGCCAGACCAATCCAACGCTTGAGCAGGGTCCACAACGGTAATTGCGAATATATTTATCATTGAAGAAGCATAGACTCGTTGTTGGTGCTCATTGCCTCCAAATTGAGATAGACAGATGGATGTGAGTAGTGCAAGAGGGCAGGCTCTATCAGTGTTGCCAGCTAGAAGTTATTAAGGACCAGTGCCACACTCATCAGAACTATCCGGCATTTGGACCTATCAGGGCATGCTATGTTGAATTGGTTCAGCCTAACCAACCACTCCATGTGATGTTGCATATTGCTTCAATGGGGATACTAGGATCATATCTCTAAGAGGTAATGGATATGCGCACACAATTGTGTCCGTCGACACTCCATTGACACGTACCACTGTACAATTTCTCAACATCCTTATTGCTACTAAATTTTCTTCACCCGAAAACCCTTCGGGGCAGGATTTTTTAAAATCCTGGTCACTGTGTGATTTGCTCTTTCTTTGGGTCATAGACCTATTGGTATTCGCGGTGATAAAAACCTATTCAATTCAATTTTAGTTTTTGAACCTAAATTCCACGTAGCACTACCCTACATATGGGTATCTCTCGACCAAAGAATTTTGCCACATGCCCAAGTATTTGTTATGATAAGGGGGTGTTGTGTGCCCAAGAATATGCAATCTTAAAATTCTTTGGCTAAGACTTTTTGTTATATAAAGGACATTTGTTGGATTCCATAATAAATGGGATTTTGACATGTGGCATATTTTCTATCTCATGAACATTGACCAAAGTTTGGACTATTTTTTTTTTTTTTCAAAATGTTGAGTCAAAATACGAATTGCACAGCTGTACAAACTGATTAGTTTATTAATGCACCATCATTTTCTTACCTGTATATTTACACTAAAATAAAGGGGGGGGGGAGGGATTTTAAATAAGAAGCAAAAGATCATTTTCATTCATCCTAAATGATGTTACATCTGTTAATAAAGTTTGATAAAAACAAGCTCAATCTGACTTTCCAATGTTTACAATCTGGGGGGATGTTACTCTTAATAAAGACGTCAATCTGGCCAGTCAATCTACTGACATAAAATGTCCACCTTTTCTGGTTCTCAGATTTCAATTTTCTCATGTTTTTACTTCTCCACGACAAGTTTTTGATCCAAGCTCTTCTCAGTTCAACCAGGTTCCTTTGTATATAGTCAAGTTCCTCTTCGTGGAACGACTTATGTACCGAGCAATCCAACAGTTCCTGCAGCTTCGGCTGCTAGTCTCAATCTGAAACTTAAATATCCCATTTTTGGAAGTGCAAAAGGCAAACCCAGGCCTGAGCAAAGCGTGGAAGTTCACATGGAGGAGTTTGAGGCATTGGCAACTCTTAATGGTCACGCTCAACCTCAAATCAAGTTTCACATTTTCTCCACCACACTGCGTGTCGTACCTCAGTGGCTCATGGCAAATAAGAGTCATTGGAAACAGAGATGGCATGATATGAAGACTGCATTTTTGGAACATTATAGTTCATCTGTTGATGAACAACAACTGTTGGAGGAACTCAATGATTTGCATTAGCTGCAAACATAGTCTGCTCGAGTCTTTACTGATCGCATGCTCACACTGGTTAGCAAGTTAAAGGAGTACCCTACCAAGAATCAGATCAAGTCTGGATTTTACAAGGCCTGCCTCCGACCAGTCGTCTCATGCTAGACTATTTGCGGCCCACTTCTTCCCTTCATACCTTCTATCATGGTTCTACAAAATTTGTGCAATCCCAGTAGACCAGTCAACCATAACATAGTCGGATTTGGTGCCATATTTGTAAATATCAAGGACATCTTGCAAATGAGTGCACTTCGACTAATGGTCCCCCTTATTGTAAAAGATGCAATATGTACAACCATGCTTCGGGGGATGCACTCATGTATGGGGAGGGGGGAGGGATAAAATTTACCTAGGCCAGCCTCAAAATATCCTAAAAAGGATCCCCTACCGATCGTATATATACGAAATTGGGTTTAAAAGACCCTCCCTCGTGCATGCACATAGTTTATACATAAACAACATCGAATCCTCCTTGAACCACGCCTCAGAAGAGTGCACGCGTGAGCATCCCATGCCTTTTCGCCAAAAAATAATCTCTCAAGTTCAAACCACGCCTCAGCAAGATCAACGCCAACGGGATCAATCGTCAAGACAATCGTTTGATCCTACTAAAGCATAGTCCTATCATTGTCATGAGTGGGGACACAGTACATCTGCATGTCCTCAGCTTCCTCAGGTTCAAGTACAATTTCCAGGTACAAACCAAACTGCGGCAGCACGCCTTACTGCTTATGATCTAAATGGGAAAGAAGGCCCACGTCTTGTTTTCCAAACCCTCACGTACTCCACAACATCAACAACAACAGCAATAGAATTCTCAGCGTGCTGCTCTTGATCAACTAGCCCATGAAGAAATTTATAATGCATCAAATCCTCCTATTCAGACTTCAAATTGGGTTGGTATTGTCTCACGCCAAACATATGGGCCTCGGCCCTATGCTTTGTTACCTATCGCCATACAACTAACTCTTGCAGTCGGTGTCGTCCCCTCAAAGACACCTGCCAAGACAGTCCACTTTGCTCCTGATCTGGACAACTTGATGCCCAGCATCATGCCGAAAGTTCATGTCAGCATTCTTAAACTTATGCAAGCTGTTAAAGGATGCACGCTTGCCAACGTACATGAAACCACACATGCTCAACAATGGCCAGGGGGCCAAGCTCCTCCACGCCACCACCATGCAACAGTAGGTATCCAGATATCACTACGAAAGTTGAGTTGCTCAATGAGGTTTTAGCCTCCATATTGAACCCGCGCCACTGAATCCTGCCAATCCCTTGGCCTATGTTCCACATGAGTTACAGGAAGAACTTGCGAAAATCAAGATTCCACTCAGTTTAATCACCATCTTGAAATTATGTCTTGTGTTGCATGAACAACTACCGCTTCCAATTGTCTTAGTTGGTGCAGTTGCAACTTTCCACGCCTACAATTCATGCCATGATTGGCAATCAACAGCCCAATCATGTTCAAATTGATGAAGGCAGTAATGTCAACCTCATCACAGACAAATCGAGGCGCGAACTAGGTGTTAAGCAACTCTATCGTGCTTCTTATGATATCAAATTGGCGAATGGAAACATCACGTGTCCACAAAGCGTCACTCCAAAATGTCTATCAACATCGGTGAGCTGGCTTTTACTCTTGAATTTGGTGTTTGGAAAGTAGAAGAGGATCCAAGTGACTATAAGATGCTCGTTGTAAGACCTTTTCTCCGTCAAGCTAAGAGCATCCATTGTTGGACAAAGGATCAGCTCGTTATCACCGATGGCAATCTAAATGTCACCATGGATTTAGAAACTGGACAACTTATATCACTTGAATATGCCAAACCCACTTTGTTAGACAGTGACTCTGAGGATGTTCAGTCTACTTTTTAGATACAAGCCCCTCCATTTACCAGCAGGCTTACCCTTGCCTTCTTAGACGGAGTATGCCGATCGTTGAGTTGTTGAGCATTTAACATATTTATACTATCCATCTCAAACAAAATAGGCACTTTTTTAACCTGAGCTATGTAGTTTGATAGGTTTCTTTTATCTTTCCATTTTGACCTTTGCAAGTTCACTTTGAACATAAATGCCATTCCATTATGACCTCTGCAAGTTTGCAAGTTTACTTGTAACAGGAATGCCAGAAAAAGTTGTTTACTTAGATCTAGCCAACACCTTGATACTTGTGATTCATTAAAGTACAAACCTGAATTAAGTGACCTAAATTGGATGCCTAAACCTGAATACAACAATAAAGAGAATAAATCTGGATACAACATTCTTGATAGTTCTGTACAATATATCTAACTTTTTCCTGCACATTATCAGCACATAAAGATATATCTAACTTTTTATTGTTTACTACCAGCTCCAAAAAAAACCAGCCAACGTTGCAACCACATACTTATTTTAGGAGAATATTAAACCCAAATTTCTATTTCTAAAGGAAACTGGAGACTATAACTAATTCCTTCCACTAAACAAAATCATTAAAAAGCCTTGTTTAAGCTGCTGCTCTCTAAGAACTACGGCTATGACAGTCTTGTAATCCTGTGCTAACTACAACAATTATAAAAGTGACTAAGGTATATGTAGTTCTCTAGATGCTTGAATATTATCATGCAATAATCAGCAGCATACAACATGTTTGTAGAGATATACGTCATAAATGAATTACATGGATCGGAATCAATTGGTAAAACAACTATAAACTATTCAAAGAGACTAAAACAAGCTAATATAGAGAATGCTCTATGCTCTATGCTCTTACTCCAGCTTGAGCATCCCATACAATGTCAACAGAAGATTAATACAAAATTAAACTGCTTTTGAGGATCCAAATAGAAGAAAGGAAGGAAGGAAGTATATTTTAACGTCCAGGAAGGCCAAAGGCCTATGAGACGGTACATGCTTTTACAGATCACACAAAAAACCCAAATTCAACAACAAAAAGCACACAATGCAACTGTACAATGTACCCCTACTGCCGGGATGAAATAACTCCCACGTGGGAGGAAAAACCCTAACAGCAGGCCACCAAATTCCCTGTCCTAGAAGAGAGACCCTGGTGGCCGAGATCTGCAGAATGTAAGAACCCAACCGTGCCACCATGGG
>JAANSK020253674.1:0-12993 GCA_011763485.2 Isoetes engelmannii
GTTGTGGTGTGCGCCAGGAGGTCATAACTCCTGGGAGTTATGTAGCTGTGGCGCACACTACCACACCTCGGCCCCATATCTTGGTCAAAACTTGTCCAAATGAGACACTTGAAGGTGTTTTTACACAGCAGCCCATTCAAGACTAGTTGGTCATTATTACATTTTCAAGTAGATCTGCAGCACACTTCTGAAATTTTCTTGTTTTTGTGCATGTGCAGCTGCTTCGGTTGTGATAGGGACACCAAAGAAACCCAACAATGATGCAGCATATGCTGTTGATGAAGCTACCCTTCATATTGTCACTGAGCAAGAAGTTATTGATGACATAGCCCCCAAAGCATAATGGTTGAAAAAGTTCTCTCCTCATATAGTAGTTGTTTCTGACGAGTTAAATTTTTCTAATAAAGAGCAAGATGGAGAACATGCTGATACCATTGAGAACTGGTTTAAGAAAAGACAAGTTAGGCACGCCTTCCTTTTCACAGAATTTTGTTGACAGTACCACAGAAGCCTTCCTTTTCTACTACAGAAGGAGATGTAACCAAAGAAAAATGTGTCAGCGTGGTTGTAGTTTATGTGGGTACAGGAGAAGAAGAACGCCAAACAAAAAGCATAACTCTGCTCTCTTCCTTTTGTAGTTAGTCTACAGGGTATCAATTTATGTCATTCTAGCTAGTAGTTAAAGTTTTAGAAGCTGTTACAGATCTAAAATGTAACTATCGTACAAATGAATACAAGATATGTGAGGCTTGTTCTTATAGGCTTGTGATGCCAACATTCAATGATTTCATCATGTGGGCTTTGCTTTAAAATGGTCCTTGTAACTATTTTGTTCTCTTCTTGTGCAGTACTCTTAATAAGTATGCTGGTATGGATTTGCTGTTGAGAATTTTAATGTAGAGATATTTTGAAGACAAATAACCTGTCTATTATATCACTTGGAAATGTTGCATAGCAAGCAGCATCCCACAGCTGCAAACTTTGCACCCGATTGGCTTAAGGATGCAAACCAACTTGTATTTTCAGAGATAATAGTAGCAGCATCATCTAGCAAAGTATCTAGTATTCCAGGGAGAATCAAGCACATTGAAACTACTTCTTGAGGGAGAAGGTTATAATTGGTTCAATTCATATTGAGTATTGCCAATCCATTGATCAAATTGCTGACACCAAACCATTAGAGACAGCTGCTAAGTCTTGAGGATTTCAGAACCACGCTTAGCATGGTAGACACAGAGTATTACAGTAAAGAGAGGGTGTAATGCGATATATGTTAAATATGTTAACTTGCAATTGCATAGTTAGATTTAGTCCCCTGGGTAATTTTGTGCAGGTAAGACTAAGATGTAACTTCTCTGCTATCCAAATGGAGCTTCCGGGTCAAATTGTGAAATGAGAATGACGAAAGAAGTTGGAGGTCAATTTTGATACATTGAGTGGCAAGCTAGACGTTGGCTTTTAGACAAACTCATTTATTTTCCTAAAGGTTTGATACCATGCCATGCAATGTTTGTGAATCTCTTACAAGTTTAGAAGGACATGTGTTTCATTATTTGTCCACTTACTATGCTCATGCAGATCTTGCCTAGTCAGATAATTCCGAACAAAGTCGTCAAATGACCAATCGTGTTGTTTCACTCCAACCAGATCATCACAAGGCTAAGTGCACTACAAAATAACTTTTTCAACCATAAATATGACCTAAGGGCCTTAACATACTTATAATGTTAGCACCCCCTAAGCTAGGGATGTATGTTAATGGTTAAATATGCCAAACCTTAACAATGTGATTAGATTAAGTGGTCAACATCATAGGGTGACAAGTACCTAGACAATGTGCTTAGAGTAAGTCGTCAACATCATAGGGTGACAAGTACATTAACAATGTGCTTAGAGTAAGTCGTCAACGTCATAGGTTGATAATTACTTGATGTAAGGGCCACCAAAAAACCATTTATTAGCACACCCTAGACAAAGGGTGAATTTAAATGGTAACATCCTAGACTAATGGTGAATTTCAATGGTTTGGCTGCCATGGCACTCATCCCATTTCAATGGGGCCTTTTCATGCACCCATAAGGGTATATGGCTTAACCTATAAATGTGAGGGATATGCCAAGTACAAACTAGTGTCATATACTCAAATCCAAATACCATACTATTAGGAATACTATTTAAGCAACACCAATGTTCAAGGCCTACTATTACATCAATTCATAAAACTTTAAGCAATTTTGTTAAATGGACAACTTGTAAAATGGTTAACTTGTTAAATGGTTGAATTTCCATCGAGGAATTGAACATGCTGCGTAGAGTCATGTATTTATATTGTTGTTCAGTGGAGTCGTCGTCAATTTTTGTTGCATTGCTAGATTGCTTGCAAGATGCATAGGATATCTTGTTGTTAAATAACTCTTAGTACTTGGCAATCAGGGTACCAACACCAAGGACGTGAAATCTAAAATTGATGAGTACACTGCAAGCATGCAAGAACAGACTGGAACTGGTGCAATTCATAGAAATGCTGGTTTTTGTCAAGTTCCACTTTATGTAGTTGTTTTCTAAACGGGTTATATTATCAGACTTAACCCATAGGCATGAACTTGGGATGAATTATGCACATGTTCTAACCAGATATCATTGTTGGTTCATGTTTGCAGGTATCAAATTTTTTTGTCAATTGAAACTAACAATTATGAGAATCATAGACTTCTAGAAAACTCATATGATCAGAATCCTGTAGATGTTGATAAGTTAAAAGAAGGTGTCTCAATAATATGGAGCCTACAGCAAGATCCTGACCTAGCGTATCCTCAACAAAAGGCTTGTAAAATTATAATTTCATGTTGAACAGGGGATCAAGTGTTGAATTCTCCTTCCTAGACCAGTTATTTCATAGAAGTTTAAAGATGGCCCCCAATATGTATAATGCATAATGGTCACGATACCCTTGCAGCACCACCGAATGTAGAGCAGGATTGTTAGCGATAAGTTTATGTGTTCCCAGATCTTTGACCTATCCAACATACGTCCGTGCACAATATCCTTGTCCCCCTAGCACTGAACTAACAGTCCCAAGAGATAATACTTGTCAGTTGAAAAATGGAACTGAAGGTTGAATTTCTACTGCACCTTTTCCTGGCTTCAATAGTACAGAGTTAAGCACTTTAGAAAAGTTCACTGTTTCCAGAAATACTTGCAGCAATACTAATGTTATGGCCTAGGGCGTGCTTCAGGAATTGACATGTGAAGCCCATCTTAGATCTTCACATATATCATATCTTTCCATGAAGATTACCTCCAAAAGCAGTTCAGGATTCCATATGCAATAGGAATCATTAGCCCAAAGGGTGTCTTTTTGCTAGATACAAAAAAACGAAATCCAAGCACTAAATCAGCACCTTCATAAATAACACGTGCAATCACTAATCACATTACCAATATGCTCATTATCTAATATCAAAATAAAGAACATCCCAATATTTTTTGAAAGGTAAAGAAGGGCACGGGAAGGGCAGTGAAGGGTAGTTTGAAGGGCAATCAACACCAAACCAGCACCTGTGTCACGACATGCTAAAGTGTGTATCACTAGTAAAAAACAACCCCAAAATACATTGCAAAATTGGATGAAGGTGACACAGACTTTGCTCATTTCAGATAACTTCCTTACAAGATGCAATGTTGGAACCCAGTCACTCAAGGACTTGAACATCTTGCGTAGATTCAATTAGTTTAAAAAATAGGGAAGATAAATTATCATCTCACTCTTGAATTCAAGTGTACCTTCATGTAGGCCGCATGCCTTTGCACTTGCACAATATCTCATCTGCATCCATAAGTGCCTGCCTCAATAGCATCTTAAAAGTTCCTTCCTGGACCAATTATTTCATAGAAGTTTAAGATGTAAAGCAGGATTGTTAGCAATAAGTTTACGTGTTCCCAGATCTTTGACCTATCCAACATATGTCCGTGCACAATATCCTTGTCCCATAGCAACTGAACTAACAGTCCCCAGAGCTAATAATTGTCAGTTGAAAAATGGAACTGAAGGTCGAATTTCTGCTGCACCTTTGCAAGCTCCCTTCAATAACTTTCTCTGGGAACCTCCTAGCCTTCTCTAAAATGTTTATATTTCTTTTCCTATGGTACTAACCATATGGTTCAGACCTAAGTATTCAAATATCTTAGTTAAAGCTCTAGGCCTTGAAAAACTTGCACATCCAGTCCAGCCATTGCAAATTGGTCAATCACTTCGATGTTTTCCTCTTCTTGAACAATGCTTTTAAACTTCCAGCAATATCAATATTTTAAGCATTGCAAATGTCATTGCCCTCTTTATCACAACACTTACTCCATCATGTTCTCCTGTAAGAGAAAAAAACTCAAGTGTAAAAATAAAGATCAAGTTCTGGCTTGTCATAACAATCACGATAGAACCCCATGTACAAGGTATTGTAGTCTTGTGTTTTATAAATTATACCTTTAAATATCGTACTTAAAATTTACCCCCCCTCACCAATTACCACATCCAACTACACTTTCATACAGGAGAAGAGTATCAAGTATTTCTAGACCTTATATATCGGCGAGTTTACCTCCTGCCTATACAAACCTATGTTTTTAACCATGCCATGTACTAGAATGCTTGAATGCTACCAATATAATAACTAGGCATTGCCATAGAACATCTAAATCTGCACCTACTTGTAGATCTTATAGTCCACAAGCAAAACACATGTATTGTTAGCTTACTGCAAAGCAAATTCTTAGCTTTTAATATTATGAAGTTCCCAGCATATCATAGTATAGAATAGGTATCCTACCAAACTGTAAAACCATCTACTATGCATAACACATAACTTGAAAATTTTCCATATAGCAAGATCATCTATATCATAGTTTATAGCAACTAAAATATGACCAAATATCCATATCATAAATACTGAATGAACTACCATTAGCAGTATTTTCATCTACACAAACAACTACAAAGCAGGTTGCATGAGTCATCTAACAAGACCCGCCAATGAATTTAGAGATCAGTCACTGCTATCACCTAATGACCTTTGCTGCAGAACTAAGCAAACTAATCTGTTATTTGCCCATCTCTTAAACCTCAACTCTTTCAACTAGAAAGTATCATATATAACCACATAAACTACTTAAAATAACAATAGATCCACAATATACATGCACATAAATCTAAACAACATTCTCAGCATCTCTAACAATCATCTACTGACAACCAAACCATGCATTTACATGTTCTTCAAAGCATCAAGCCAGCCAAAACCCAAAAGCATATCGCAGCCATACTGCTAGAACTATAAGCGGCAAACAAAAAATAAATAAATATGGGCTTACCTTTTCGGCCTGCTACAGCACAACTGCAGTGCTAGTGTCGTGTAAGCAAGTTTGACAACTGGTTTCTTCTTCTTTCTCAAGGCCCCCTTATCATCACATTGTTGAACTTGGTCTGCAGACAGAGTTAGTAGGTACATTAAGCTAACAATAGACACATTGATGTTTTGCTCTTTCCATAGCATGCAGGCATATAAGAACAATCATGCATGCATGCATGGATTGATAATGCATTCATTCATGCATTTGCTTTCTGACCTACTGCTGCATGCATATTAGAATCGAAATACTTCCAAATTTAGTATTTAAAACTTACAACAATGTTTCATATTATAGCTACACATGCTTGGCTATCATTCCATACTAGAGTTAAGCAGTACCATGGTCATTTGTTATCAGATCAAAATTACACATTTCCAAAATAAATACTAGATGCTAGAATAGGTTATTGCTGAAGAAGTAAAGAAAAAAATTCCAAATAGAAATTTAGCAGTGTACCTGATCAAATGCCTTCTTCTTTTGTCTCTGAATCTGTCTCCTTTCCTGCTTGCAGGCAATTCCTTTTACATCAGATATGCAGTTACTATTGCAATTTATTCATTTAAAAATCCAGAGTGATGTTCAACACTAAATTCTTGAGCGCTTTCAGAACCAATAACATTAAAACTAAAAGCATCAGCATTTTCATCATCAAATTGGACAAGGGGCTTAAGGTTGGAAATAAAATTCTGATAAAGGATAGGCTCTGTCAAACTAGAGCAAATGGCATAAATCCAGCAGTTACCTCTTTATATTGGTGAAGATTGGACAATATTTCGTCTATTGAATGAAGAATAGATACAAGGAAAGACTGCTTCCAATCCGTTGCTCTCAAGTTCCCACAAAATAAAAACCTAATCTGAAAAAAATCGATGTGTTCCCTAAATTTTTCCGCTTAATGCAATTGAATGACTCTGGATAGACGAGAGGGCGCCAAAATTACCATACCCGAATCTACAACCACTCCAGATCGATCTCTTTTCCCGCCGAATTGTGCGAATGGTATGAAGGACTGCTAAAAGGTGTGGAGGGTGGTGAAGGGCGACGAGTGACGTTTGTGAAGTTTTCTAAGCACATTCCCAGCACCCTTGTCCGGGACATGCTAAATTGTAAGGGTCTAACATTTTTTGACCCAGGTTGAAATAAGGCGGAGTGTGGAGGAAACCTTGAAAGATTAGAAGAGGGCAGCAATTCGAAGCAAAATCGTGAAAAGGTTTGGTTTAACTCTTGAAGAGATGAGTGCTGAGATAGCATTGGCCAGAGAACAGGATCAAATGGATGTTGACAATTTCGACAAGCAGAAGGAGAATTTGCATCTCCCCTCCTAAGAAAGTGAGCAAGCTCTCAATGAAGAGCTCACTGAAACTAAAGAAGAAGAAGGGGTTCAGAAAACAGAGGATTGCATAGCTCCCAATCACATAATATTTGAAACATCCAGCTATATTCAGGGTTTGCACGAAGCTATTCAAACAGCAGGGCTTCCACATCCCAGAGGTAATTCTGAAGAGAGTCGAGATCTCTATGATGCATAGTCTGACATCTACCTTCCTGGATTCTATCTTTTCTTACCAATTAGATCTTGCATCAGGAAATGGACCTGTAATTTCACATTCAGGTACCCATTGACTCTCTATAGAAGAGCACTTCGATTTGGAATGAAATCCACCCCATCAAGATTTCGGATGTATCACAACGATGCCCTGGATTTCATGACAGTCCTCGGCCCAGCAGATGATTTAGATTGCAGAATCAATAAAGAATGCCTTGGTACCTACCTCTTGTGAGCTCAGAATTCTTGGTTACAATTACCAAAATTTTTGCAATTGCTGACCATGAATCACTGTTTGTAGGGCCTTGATGCATTCGATTCCCCAGAACAAAACGTCCCAGCATGTTTTCATGCATCTTGCAGCCTTTGGGCTATTCTTGCAAAACAGTCTGGAGGGTCATTTGGATGCATATGAAATGTTTGTAAACTTAATTCCCTCAGAACCTTTTAGCATGCAGAATTAGAGAATGCAGAGTGTCGGCTTCTACTACTTTCCTATAAATAGCAGGTAATCATGTCACCTTCCTTGGGCCTTAACAATTGGACTGGTAAATGTTGCCTTGCAGCAATCACTTGAGCCTATTCATACTAGTCTCAAACGAAGAGGCATGCCAGAGGCTGCAAACATCCTACCCTGCATTGTTACATTTGGATTCAATGTCGGGCATGCACCAGAGCATACACTGTTCCGCCACTCTGTGAGTTCAATTCTGCCCCCCAAGGTTGAAATTGGCTTCCTTAGTTGATTACTCTCATCACATATTTGTGACCGACCTTATGAAGAGGTGAAAATTTGAATTATCCACTCTGCACAACACGCATGTGTCCCTATGAATGTTCTCCAACAGGAAAATACCCAGGATTGGGGAATTTACTTTTTAAGAGGTTTCTGCGGGATCTATGCAACACCACAATTTGCTTTTTTAAAAGAGGTTCCTGCGAGATCTTTGCAACATCAAAGACCACTCGTAAGTAAATTGCGCCCAATTCAACCCTTCTTGTCTGTTCGTTATGTGCATGTATAGCACCTTCACACAATCCCAAGGTAGTAATGGGGGGATTCACATGGAGGGAAAATAAAACCTAGGTTGCACAAAGCTTCATGTTCATCAAGCGTCAGGCGATGGGAAGGGTTTTTCTTTAATCACAAAAAGGACATGTGAAAGTGGCTATTTATTAATATGAAGTTTGTTCATAATCGACCTGAATCTAAGTACAACACAAGCATATCACATATGAATCTAAGTACAACACAAGCATATCACATATGCTATGCTTCATAAACGTCCACATCAACAAATGCCATACAATGTCCAAAGGATCGCATTGACAAAACTGCAAAAATATAGCATGAAAGGCATGTATTCCACACTCCTTGTGACTATAACAAGTTTCTGCAAACATGAACGAAAGTTAAAACCCTGAACCTGTATTACAACACTGGACCTAGGAAATTATTTAGATGAATTCTCAATATCACCTACAAAACATTTACCCCAGAAAAATCCTTCCCCTTGAAAGGGCAAAAAATAATCAATCTTGAAAATAAGGGCAAAGATTAACAAAACCCTTCAAATTTTATTAAAATCAATGGTTATTATATTAGTATTACATCATATATATTATTTTAGAACAGCCAAAAATTGAAAATTCTGTACTAAAACTAAAAAAAGGCCAAATTCGAAAGAGTAAAGAGGGAATAAAAAACAATAAAAGAAAAATGATTCTTTTGCATTCATTCACGGCAGCGGCGTGCGGGAACATTTTCTTTCTGCCCTGCTGCATTGTGCAACAGAGATGTTGCCAAGAATGCAGTGATCGGATCGGACGGAATCACCAAAAACGGAAGACTCAAACATCTCCAATCCAATTCATTCCCAAATCAAATTTCGCTGGTGCATCATGCACGACATTTGACAGGCTTGTTTTCAATTCCTTGTATTTCTTTGCATTTCGTTTGCATTAAAGCATTCCTTTCTATTCTTGCAGTTCTTTGATACATCCTATTTTTTCATTCCATTCTTTTTTGCATTTTTTTTTTGTCTGATACATGATGAACAAAATTACAGCTTGAAATCACGAAAAGGATTTACATTCTATCTACATTGTGGCATGCAATCACTTTGACGTTCAACAACGGCAAAGGTAAGCTTTTTTCTTTATGAAACCTTCCTTTCTTTGTTATGAAATTTATTATGTTATTTGATATTATTTTATATGAACAATTCTTTCTTTTTTGCTCTATTTTCTTTTGCTTGCTATGCACTCTTTGTTGACACTCCATTTACGATTTAAATGGCACCTCATCCAGGACGGCCAAAGAATGACAAAATGCAGGCCACAATCAAATGTTCTCTCGGAATACTAGAGGGGCTAGTGCACAATGCACATTTGATCTTCAAGAGTTTCCTTGCCGTCTTGTATAGTACTTTAATCGTTTATTTTACTCATATTTATAAACTATGAATGTATAAATTATGATGATGTCTATAAATATATATAAACCACACCAGTAGCACATCATTGTCCAACTACCACACCAGCATCACAGTATTGTCCAACTACATCATTGTCCATGTGCCACTGGTGTGATTGTTGGTGCAATAATGTGCTACTGGTGTGGTGATTGAGACAATTTCCTGACCATAAGGCCAAAAAATGTGGCCTTATGGTCACCCTTAAAGGCCGCTGCCGTGATTGCAAAAATCACACCACAAAATGCGATAATGCCCCCCAAAAAAACTTATGGCCTAATTTTAGCTTGCGAAATAAAGGCTTACTTGGTCGTGTCTGGTAAATGCTATCCGGGCCTCATATCCCCTTTTTGGCAAATGCTCTGTACTCGGCATGCTCTTGCTTCTGCTATACAACAGATTTTCAAGATTAATATCAAGCGCAAAAAGGACATCCAGGATCAAGAAAAACTTTAACAAAGGGGTACAATACCAGATGTGTTCTTCATAATGCTGGCTACAAGTGGCCTCATACTACCTTTTGCCGCCCTTGTCACTGTGCATCTTTAATAATTATGATAGCTATATAAAGTATGTTTTTATATAACCAAACCATTAGATTTTTTTTTTTTTAAGAACTCTTTCTCATTAAATTAAAAGAATAGCAATGGTACAAAGTGAGTGAAGAGGAAGAAGAGCTGCACCGAAGAGGCAGCGATACCCCACCACTCCGTCATCCCCTCAACAACTACCGAACGAAATGTCCGTCAACATCTACAACCCCCAGGAAGTCTCGCCAGATGGCGGACTTCCGCTCCGCCAGCCTCGGAAACACCAGAAAGCTCTGAAACAATCTGTGCCTTAAGCGGGGGATCAACGAGGCCGAAGGCTGCTAGATCCCCTTAAAAACCCACAGCCGCCGCCGTCTCCAGATCAGCCATACGAGCCAGGCGACACATAAATGCAAGGCTTGCTTCTGCAGCGGAGGTCAAGCACCTGGATACAAGTGCAGCAGCAACTGCTGGCTAGTCAATTGAACCTGGAACCGAGCCCGGACCCAATCCCAACCGGCCTGCAAGTGAGGGCACAGGACCAGACACTGCTCCACCGTCTCACGATGAAGACCACAACAAGGGCACAGGGGGCTCACCCCCGGCCGAAACCTGCTCACCAGGGCATTTACCCTGATACAACGGTGCACCACCTGCCATAGGAACACCCTCACCTTGGGCGGGGGAATGGTATTCCACGTCCACACCGAGACAGAGCGCCAGCGGGAACCCGAAAGTTGCAAAGACCACTTGCCAGAAGGTGGCAAGGTGTCGTGGATAAGCAGCGTACGGTAGGAAGACCGCACAAAGCAAGAAGCGTCCATATCAGGATGAACTCTCTAGACCTGCACCACCACGTCATCCTAAGGCAGTACTGACATGTGCAGTGGAATGTGACGAGCCACCTGCTCCCAAATAGTCTGGTCACTGGCCCTCAAGCAAAACCGGGCTCGAAAGAACTCCCATGAAGCAATCTGGCCACCCCAATACCAATCCTCCAAAGTGCGCACCCCGGCCCGCCTCCAACGGGCCTGCATCCGGGCGTGCACAGTGGCAGCCAGGGGCAACTGCGCCGGAGGCAGAGGAGCCCACAAGAAGGGCGAGATGTGATGATATACGAAGGCAGGATCCAACTGGAACAACACCCGCACATGATCCCAGGCCCGCAACACCCCCGTGAGGAAGGGGGGTGCATGCGGGAAAGGCTTAAGCCCATAAAACAAAGCCCATGGCAACTCCACATATACAGAAGGCTTCCCGAACGCCACACATTGGCGAAGGGACTGCAACAACAGCGCCGCACCCGGTGAGGATGCTCCACCCTGCAGAATACTCCACACAAACTTGGAGACCAACACCTTGCTGTGCAAGGCCAGATCCAAGATGGCCAAACCACCGACCTCTCGGGGGCGAAGACACTTCCACCACGCCACCTTGACCACCGCCCCCTCATCATCCTCGCCCCACACAAAATTGCGGAACAAATCATTAGAATTGAACAAATAAGACATGCTTTTTGTACATTTGTAACAAAAGCACATTTTTCATTTACATCACGTTAGAGCACACTTGAAAACCATAACGAAAACCTCAAGCCACCAAAAAAGGTTTAGAGATGTACTACATGCAAAATGGCTGGATGCTTCAAATGAAGCAAAGGTCTAAAAAACCTGAAGGAAGCCAGCGCTCGGCATGGCGGGAGAATAACCATAATCTATGCCAGGGATAGGTTCCGTACGTACAAATACGAAATTCCAGACGTATAAAGTTAAAAAATATGTATTTTACCGTCTAAAACGTACATAACGTATAATTACCTCGCCGGTCGGAAAAAAAAAAATTCGCGTAAGCGAACCTTCGGGTTCGCTTACGCGAAACTTTTTTCGCGTAAGCGAAGCATGCCACAATGTGCAGAGAAAATGTTCGCGTAAGCGGACCTTTGTATCCGCTTACGCGAAATCGTCTTCGCGTAAGCGTAATTTGGACTTCGCTTACGCGAAAATGGCGGCGGCGCCGTTTTCCACAGATGCTTTTGCGTAAGCGAAAGCAACGGTTCGCTTACGCGAAATATGGTTTGCGTAAGCGAAGTTTGGACTTCGCTTACGCGAAGTGTTCTATAAATATAAGAGCTCAAAATTTTTATTTTTTTTAAGAGAGGTCGCGTGTTTTCTTGCTCTTTGCCGTCGTCGTCTTGTTTTGTGCAGTCTTAGAGTAATTTAGTTTTGGTTTTTTAGGAAAAGAAAGGTTTAGAGCAGTCCTTTTTTTAGTTTTTGCAGGAAAAGAAAGGTTGTTGTTGTTTTTTTTCTTCTAGAGTCTTGGGTTAGTTCATAGTCAGGCTCTTGGCCTGTTGCCCCCTCCATTGAGGGTTGTGGCGATGGCGAGCGCTTTTGGTCTACGGATGAAACCAGACTATTTTTTTAGACGAAATTCAAAAAAAAAAATCAATAATAATTTAATAAAATATAGGAAATAAGAAAAAACATTATTTAAAGAAATAAAATTCAATAATAAAATATAAGAAATAAAAGAAAAAAACTTTATTTAAAAAAATATAAAAAAAAACCATCATTGAAAAAAAACTAACAATCAATATTAAAATATTAAAAATAAAAGAAAAAAACATTATAGAAAAAAATAAAAATCAACTATAAAATATAAGGAAAAATAGATTTTATTTTTGGTTGTTTTTCAAAAAAAGAGAAGGCTAGTTATTGTTTGTTGCTTTTTTAGAGCTATTTTTTGAGATTAAATCGGAAGAAATAAAAGGAATTAATAATAAAACTTAGAAGAAAAAAGAGGAACTTTTGTTCCCGTTCCTTTTATGGATAATTTCGTGTTGATAGATAGGGAGTAGAACCAAACCAAGAGATGTAAATGGTTGTTTTGGCGACTCTGAAGCTGAGGACATATCTCTTGCCGAGGTGTGCCATGTTTTAAACGTGCCATATCGACGGTCGGCGTTTTTGCCAATGCTAAAGATAGCTAGGGTCTGCCTTTCTCTAAGTTGTATGGATCTTGCCTTGCCGTTGTTGGCTTTAGT
>JAANSK020253685.1:0-12993 GCA_011763485.2 Isoetes engelmannii
TGAAGATAGTCTTGTATAATTCAAACATATTAAATTTATTAAAATTAGAAAAGTTAAAGAATACATATAATTTTATAATAAAATGCTTGAAGTGTTATATGTTAAATTTGAATAAGTCCAAAATTTGTTGAATATGTCATACTTGAGTATTTCTCCGCTCAACTCAAGCCTGGTGCTCAATGCATCTATTGCTACAAATCTTCTTAGGACAAGTCATGCAGTTGAAGTTGGGGTTGGATCTCGTAATGTCAAAGTGAAGCTGGTTCTTGATATAGGGTCTGATGTCACTTGGATCAAGTGATACATCATGCATCAACAAAAAATGCAACAGGTACAATGAAGAATTATCATATATTGGACATCCATTATCTTGTCTATCATATGGTTGCAAACTGTTGAAGGATGTGAAGAGATATTGCAGAGATGATGCATGCTATGCTTGCAAAGATAATGCATGCTATGCTCGCTTAAAATATAAAGGCGGTAGCATTGTGAACATAGAACTAGTAAGTGATAGACTAACCTTTGATTAAGTCTCATCGAGTCTTGTTTTTTGTAATGGAATTGATCAGACCGGAATGAGTATAGATGGCATATTTAGAATGGACCGGGCAATTTTTGGCTTGTAAATCAAGTCTATTTCAGTGGAGTGTGGTACTTTTATCTCCCCCTATAATTCCAAGGCAAGTTCTACTCTAATTTTTTATGATCCTACTTTCGCTCATGATTATAACATTGTGACATTTCTTACAAATCCACTTTACCTACATTTTTACTACTTGCCAATTATGACATACAAATTCAGACTTATTCAAATTTTCTAGAATTCAAAGATGCCATTATAAGATTGTATCTAATTCGTTTCTTTTTTATATTAATGATTTTATAAGTTTATCTTTAAATTAAACGTATGATGGTTGTCAAAATATAAAATTTATTCCTATAGTAATTTTCACTGCAATTTGTCTAGAATTATATTTTCATATAGAATAATTCTAAAATAGAAATTTTAATTTTGTGATCTAACAAATTTAAGAACTGGAATGATACTATTGAATTAATAAGTTTGATTAAATTTGATAATAACTCGATTCAGTTTGATAATTGATTGAATTAATACAATTATAAGTATTTAACGATCTAAAAATTCTAATACATATATCATAAATAACATATTAAACTTTAATATAATAAGTTTAAATTAGTAATCTACAAATGGTATTTAAGAATCGCATAGACATGGTTTGGCAAATGAAATATACTCTTAAATTATAGGTACTAAACTTATGTATAATCTAGACAAATATATGTGATACTTATTAAAATTGAAAAAACTGTCAAGTACTTTATTATCATACAAATGTTAAAAATTTATAAAATTTCAACCGTATAAACTATTAAGTTTTGTCTGCTATTCGTCATAAGATAGATAAAGATTTTATTAACTTTGAAATCTCAAAAACTTGAGGAAAAGCTATATATTGTATTTTTAAAATATTTAAAGAAGTCTTAGGTGAATTTAAATAAATAATAAAGTTTATGCATTAATAACAAACTTTTAAATAATTCATTATTTATGATATAGTTTATAAATTCATTGAGAAGTGATTTTAAATATTTGTATCAACAATAATAGAAAATCTAAAAAATAGCGATTTAAACATAAAGCTTATTGTTTATTTCAATCTAAAACTTGCATAAAAAAAACTTTTAGAACTGCTAAGAGTGTGCAAATTGTGAAATCCAAATAATTGTATTAGCCATTCTCTTATCAAACCATCGATATTTATTTACAAATTATTATTTTTGCTAAAATGTAAATTAGTTAAATCACAAAAAAAAGGAATGGAAAAAAACAAAACTGTCTTTCTCAAAATGTCTAATTCTAAATAATTCAAATGAAATTTAGTGTAGAAAATAACTTTATGGTTTGATAACCTTCTAGCTTTAATTTGAAGATAAGCTTGTATAATACAAACATATTAAATTTATTAAAATTAAAAGAGTTAAAGAATACATATAATTTTATAATGAAATGCTTGACGTGTTATATGTTAAATTTGAATAACTCCAGAATTTGTTGAATATATCATATGTCCTACTTAAAGTAGTCCCAGACTAGGGTGTCTTCAAACAAAAATCTCAATATCTAATTGACATATCGCGATATACTCTTAGCATGGAAAAGAAAATCTCCGTCCGAGTAATAAGTGTTCAAAGAACAAGACCAATCATCCGAAAATGTCCCTATAAGGAATGAGGTTTGGGTTGGGCCGTATATAGGAAGAAATTTAAGTTTATTGCAAGGAACTAAGATTGCTCCATTGTTGGAAGACACATCCAGATGCTCCTCCTCAAGAGGTACGACTATTATTTCCAGAGCCTGGGATTTGAATTCAGAAGATAAAACCAGTTATCTACTTTCTACACTCTACTAGCCTCCAACACTAAGCATTATGCGTCCAAGGATCTTATTCTAAATTCTCTAGTCCGTTGTATTATGCTAAGCATGTACCAAAAACTAGCAGCAAAAAACCAGGATTTGAGGGGTCTCTAAAAAGTGAGGCACGTGCCTCGCATTGTTTTAATTTAAGAAGGGGCTCAACATGCAACCTCACTGCATGCATGCATTGCAAGCACTGCGTGCATGCAAGCTAGGAGTGCATGCAATGCGTGCATGCATGCATACAAGGAGTGCATGCAATGCATGCGTACATTGTTTGTGCGTGCATGCACGCATACAAGGAGTGCATGCAATGCATGCGTACATTGTTTGTGCATGCACCGTGCATGCCAAACCTTGCATGTACCAAAGGTTCTGAGCCCAGACAAATTGAGAATACAGTGCGCGTCCTAGAAATACTGTATATAAACACACAAACAAATATACCAACATAGCAAATTCACAGTACTATTATACGTTTTTCACGAGGAACCATTTTTTGTGATATTCTTTAACCCTGTGCACGCACATGCCATATGGACTTTACATTAGCTGCGCCCCAGGGAGCCGATAGGCTGTATCATTTTGCCGGAGCAGCTAGAAAAACAGAGAAAGAGGGAATTTTTGCAAGGACGTAATCTCATCCTAATGTGAGATTACGCAAGGGAAGTTCCTTAGCTTGGAATATTTCCTCGAGAATATTCCCTCGACGGGCCAACAGACTCGACGGCACTGGGACTTCGTCGCTTGGGTGCTGCGTCTTCTGGCAACGCCGCCTCAAGAATTCCCTCATGGAGTTTCCTCTACCAAAATTTTCTGGCGGTGCCGCCTCAGGAATTCTCTCGTGGAATTTCCTCTACCGAAACCTCCCTTAATACATTATTTTGTAGAATGTTAAGCTTTGTATTCTGACATGTGGGACAACAGTGCATCAATTGCTCACTCACTTTGAAGATGTTGAAGAAGTGAGCAAGCAACTTGATACAATGTATATCTGTGTCTTTTATATAGACTAAGCATGGGAAATTGAATATAGCCAATATCTTCTTTCGGTTACCATGATATTTCAAGGGTTACAACATTAAGATTCGACTGATTGATGATTTTTGTCAAAATCCAACATCTCAAGATGCACAGATTTTAGGGAGCAGCTGACGTAATTGCAAAGGTATGCCTGTAGTCTCATTTATGTTTTTCTACATCTTTCATTAATGACATAATCAGACATCTTTTGTTTTTCTCAAAAAAATAAGTGAAGTTGGAAAGCTTGATCATGTCATGTAGATGTCTTCTGTTGTATATTTCTACCATTGACAATACTGGTGTTCCAGACAGACTTTAAGACGTCCAAATGGAGAGTGACAAGGCCGAATGAGCCATATTTTGAAGGACAGTCCATTAATTAATTTTGTGGAACTTCCTGCGCTGTATTACTACAACCTGTTGTGTGGTGTGATAAGGGGAGCACCAAAAATGGTTTGTTCTCTCTACCCGTTGTAAATTTAGCAAGAAAATATACCTTACCTTTTTTCTATCTGTTGCTGCTCATTAGACAAGCTCTATCGGTATTTTGGCAGGGGCAACCATTTTCAGCAGCTTTTGAGGTAACCAAAACAACTTTAGGTCCTTCAATTGGCTTATTAGAACAAAAAAGACTAGCATACTAAGGATTTGTCTTAAGAAGGGAAGCTCTTCTGTTGGCTATATCTAACGTGGTATTGATTCAAACTTAACACTTAACAAAACCTAGTCGCTTATTGATGATGTTGTATGTCAATATGGATAGCTACAATCACAGTGCAATTTGATGTCATATTGCTACTTGGATGCTCCAATAAGCACAGGGTAATGCAAATATCTTACAAGTTGACAATGTCGGACATGTTTACCTCATAGTTTCACCTAGCAATGTGGACAAGTGTAGCAAGGTTTCTATTTTGGTGGTGACATGTTGTTAGGATGAAATCTTCTGTCTATCCTAGTCAGCCAATAATGAAATTCTTGTCTATCGTTTAGTATTTCTTGCTCAACAGGTATCAATGGGAACGGAGGTAAAGTGTGTGATGTGCTTATAAACAGAGGCTAAAGTTAGAACAAGTAATAGAAGAATACCTTACAAATATGATGAATGATGAATAGTCTTTTATTAATAGATATACTTATGCTGCATCATTTGGCTGGCTTTCGGCAATGAATTTGACCAAGAAATGTTGCTTGCTCGTGATAATTATAATACAGAGAAGTAAACAAGATAAATTTTCATATTGTGGATGGGAGGTGTCAAATCTATTCCTAGAAATATTGTTGTTGCGTATTGTCATAGCATGTAGTCTCTTGCAAGCAATACTGAAAGCGAAACTATCTGTTCAAACTGAACTGATGATGTCACAAAAATGGAGATTATAACATAAGTTTGGAATGGATGTAAGACGAGGGTGTGTTAAAGTGGCTTTGCAAGTTTGCAAATGATAAAAGAACTACATTACCGTTGATGTTGGGCCAATGTCTTGTTGTTTGGTTGGCTGGAAATGTTCATAAAGATCAGATGATGTATATTTTTAATCTTCTTCGAACATGTGATACAAATACAATAAGATTTTTGTTGAAGATGTGTCATTTTCATGGTAGTTGTGGTTATCATCATAGATGTCAATGATGTTGTCGCATCTTTAAGGAATTGCATGTCAATTTTTGCGATGAGATTATAGTTAGAAAAGATGGATCTTGCTTTCAAGTGAAGGGAATAGGCTTTTTACTTGAGTTTTCCTCTCTGGAATCGAAGGAGAGCTCTATATTGTAGAGGACAGAAGAAGGCACCTATTGGTCTACCAAATTCCCTCTATCTTTTGTGATGTTAACAAAGAATGAACCAAAGGTGGATTCAGAACAATAAAGAATTGAATTGAGTTGAGAGAATATTATTACTGATGACTATTGGCAGTAGTATAATGTTAATGTTCAAGTCCACAAAATGAACCTCTGAACTTAAGTGTCCTCATTCTTAGTATATATGAACTTAATTATCCTCATTTTAAGCGTATATAAGTTTGCAAAGGAAAGATGAGTGAGTGCTTTGCAATATACTAATCACTAATATCTGGGCGTTGACGATCCCATCACTACTAGCAATTTCATTGTTAACATAAGTGCAAGTGGTCTGGTTGGGTTGCCCCATCCTCAACAATATCTTAATATGCACATTTGTCATTGTTGATATCACTTTGACATCAATGATAATAGCAAAATAAGTAACGTAAGTGGAACAAGGTCAATAAACTTTATCTTTCCATAAGATATCTTCTATAATATCTTATTAGATTTACTATTGTGCAAAGTTGACCAAGTGTGAAAAAAGAATGCTTAACAATTAAATGGTTTTCAGTATTTTGTGATACATTCGATAGAATATCGAACCCATTATGCTATATGCAACGCTAAAAGATGAAGAAATTGCTAATACAACATAAACATGTGCATTAGGGCCAAGCATGAGTATTTATATTAAAAGAAGAAGTTTTTTAGCGTCCAATTGAACCTAATTGGGTTATGGGATGCAGAATTGTGGACTATGAGCAAATTCTGCATGTACAAAGCAAAATTGATATTAAGCAGAATCGAGTTTTATTAAAGCATATGCATATGTAACAATCTACCAACTCTTTCCTCTTGGATTCAAATTCTTTGCATCTTTAACAAAAGCCTCTTTTAATAGTGCAGTGCAATCATGAAGGTCTATGTAGACTTAAGCATCACTCTACAATCACAATAAGAATTTGTTCCATTATGTCATTATTTCTTACCATTGGGCCCTACTTTAGTTGGCATTCTCAACTTTATAAATTCCACTCCTGTTATTCTATTCCAATCAAAGTATGCTCCCTCTTGTTCATGTGCGAACAATGATCGACATCGACAAGTTGCAAAGAATCCAAAAAAATCCAGATAACATGTGGAGATAATTGATGCCCGTATAGTTGTTTACAACAGTGGTGCTGTAATGCATTCAAATACCATTTTATACACAAAAAAGCAAAGCAAGAGGTGTCCCTGTTATATCTAAAAAACACATTGATTCATGTGCCTAGTGTTCCAAATTCAAATTAAAAAATTTGAATTTAAGACAGTTTATACAAGTTCCTGGTTCAGTTGTATCTTATTAAGCAAGCATATGTCCATCTGACCAGGCCAATTAGTTCCTTTTGTCTTTCCTAAAAAAGTAAGAGCTTCAGACAGTTGAATGGTCCCAGAATTGCAGAGTACCAGGTTAAGGAAATGCTGGCAAGGTTCAAATTTAAATACCTGAGGAAGGTGGTTTAGGGTAATTTAGGGCACCACCAGATTCTGCAATTAGCATTCAGCAGTCATGACATTGGTAAGATATCCCTGACAGTAACATATAGTCTTTTGAAAGAGAGACTTCCATATTTATGCAGCAAGAGATGGGAGATTCAGTGTCCTGGTGCTTCTCTATCCATCCAATCCAATTTCTAAAAGTACTTTGCATCATACACAGAAGAAGAAGAAGAAATAATGTTCAACCAAGCACTATCAAGTTTATCTGTCGAACCGATAAATGTCGCCAACACAAAATGGTGCCAAGTCCCATAGCAGGGGCTCTTGGCTAGAACAGTCTGAGCCAGAATTATTTTCCTCCTTAGAGAATGCTGATTTACTAGAAGGTGCCTCAACTGGTGATGCATCATAGCTAGAACTTCTGTGAGAAACTGGATTCATTCCATAGTACACTTTCTGCGAGGATTGATTAAAACCCGACGAGGTGCATGAGGAAGAAGAGGATGATGTAAATGAAGTAGGAGAGGGCATTAGTACAGTGGCCGTAGATGTCGAACGTGCTAGCAAGCGTTCCTGAACGCTATTCATAACAAACAATGAGGCCAAAGACTGCTTCTCATACTTCACCCTCTTTATGTGCTCTTTTAAATTATCTTCAGGAAGTTCAAAATCCATCATAGGTTCTTGTTCAGAATGCAAACCTGGCATGAGGGGAATTTCATCGAATGTATTCGGTAGCGGTAGCGTAATCTCGGCGCAGAAGTCAAAGGGAGAAGAATAGCTGCCTTCAAAACTGTTGTCTGTTTTTTCACCCCAACATGAGAGGGCATCAGAGGCATAAGCATCAGGAGAGTAAAAAGAATACCCTAGTTTGCCTTCATGTCTGTGACCAATAAAAGGCTCCTTTTTTCTGTCAGAAGGCCAGGAATCCCAGCAACCAAGCACTGGAGGCTCCTCTTTACAAAGGCCATCAAAGGCAGAATCAGAATCATGTGCAGGAGATTTACTAACCTCAACATGCTGTTCAAGGTTCTGATCATCATGTCTAACAAATGGAGAAGAGGTTTGAGCAATAGGAGAACTATCTAATGCACAGTCTGAACCAGAACTAGAAGAAGGCAAGCACACACTACCTTCATCTTCTTCCACTCTGCTGTTGTTGCTGGTCCCCTGGCTGATAACAGGGGCATCCTCTTGGGTGATAACTTCATTAACTTCATTTTCTCTCTTTACAGGAAAAACAATGTTCTTACCCCCTTTGCTAGCCATAGAAGTAATCCCTCGGTTTAGCAAAAGAGTCTGAGCTGCCTTGGATCTTAAATGACCAGTATCGAAGTTAGACGAAGACACAAAATTTGTCCTTGTATTAGCTCCTCGGATCAAACAAGCAGCCTCATCATAAGCTCTGGCAGCATCTTCTGCAGTGTTAAACGTCCCCAGCCACAGCCTGATCTTCTGGGTAGTATCTTTGATTTCTGCAACCCATCTGCCAGAAGGGCGCTGTCTAACCCCAACAAATTTCCTCTTATTCCTTGCTCTGGAGTTGAATCTAGAGGAGCCATCTTTGGGTTCTGGCGAAGCCCTCTGTTTTTGCTGCTGCTTTTGCCTTTTGGGCGGATTTGGGGCCTCGGAAGACAATTCAGAGGCTGCAGAATCGCTGATACACGACGCAGATCCGCTTGCAGACATAGATTTCGGGCTACGAGAAGGCGCAGGGGTTCTCATTTTTCTCTGAACAGGAAGGAAACGCGGAGCCGTGCTGGGTAATCCCACATCCACCATAAAACCGAAGAGGGTTGCGTGCAAAAAAGCAAAGCAAAAAGCTCGGAAGTCTTGTTTGCTCGATCAATCCAGGAATGCATGAGTTAAGCACAAGCAAGCAAAAACAACTAACCCACTAGCCAAAAACGAGTGGAAAGACGAAGGAACTGCATCATCAGCAGGCAGAAACCTGATCCAGAAGATAAAATGGTAAGAATAGCCGGAAGGGAAAGCACAGAGCTCTGTTTTTGCAACAGGACAGAATAGCAAAGATGGGCTTAGGACAAAAGGGGAGCTAACGGCTCTCTCTAATCCTGCCCAACTCAAAATATGTACTTGTGGTGCAAAAAAACCAGGTGGGCTGGAGCCCGAGGCGCCAGAACTAGGGCTGGAGGTCTGGCCCAGGCCTCCCCTTCTTGTTGTTCAATAAGAGGTAGAACGTGCTCTCATAGTGGAGGCTGAGTTGTTGGGCGCCATGTGGCCAACTCAAAGTGTTGGACTCACATAGCGCCCCGGCCCCACCCCGGGCTCGGCCCCGGGCGAGGTCGGCTCCACACTTCCCTGTGGACCCGACCTCGCCCGATAACTCCCTCGCCAATTTACCCCGCCCGTTATATTTCACATCAGCCTCTTCCCTGCCCGCTTAATCCTCTGCGCCCCAAAATCTATCACCCGCAAGAATACCTCGATATCTTAAATACATTACCCAGTAGGTTTTCGAATCCGCTTGGCCTGAATCATATGCCTTAGATTCTCACCTTGTAACTTCTTTTAGAGATATATATTAGTTTTTTTTTTTTCTTTTGAAGGACGTCAGATATATATATTAGTATTTTTCATTGTCTAATTTCGATTTCGATCTGGATCAAGCCTGGATTGGACAAGTAGATGGATGGATCTTTGAGGTTGTAATTTCTTTCCTTCAATGCCCATGCCTCTTATTTTTGTGGCATATTGCATCCTTACCCCTCTTCCCACTGGCACATGCACATGCCCTTGTCTTCCCTCCCATTCTTTCCCCACATTCAATTCACCTTCCTCCTCGTCCTCGTCATCGCTCCCTGCCATTTCATCTCCTGCCTCATTACGTCAACCCCATGTGCTCAACAAATAATCTCCCATTTTGTTTCAACAAATATATCCCCACTGGAACCACACATTTGTTCCCTTGTGGAAGGAACAACGTGAACGCTTAAAAGTATTGCAGTATAAAAGAAACTCCACTTAGAAACATGCCACGTAACAGTGCGCCAAGCATAATAAGTCTATGTAACTATACTGCTATTCATAATTGAGCCCATTTTTACCAGTCTTCTGAATCTTTCCCTCGTGCATACAGAAGTTATCTATATAGAACATCAGTCGATGCTTCTCCACTTGACGTGGATTGTTGAATTTAAACAAAATAAACAAGCTGATAATATGCTTATTGCGTACGCATCTTAGTCGCATCATCATCATTCAGTACTGCAATGTCCATTGAAGTATAATTAATTGTTGTAGATATCTAATATTATGCCACCTGGATTACTTTTCAAACTAATGTTTTCAAATGTAATACTAACGATTAGATGCAGGCATTGAAAATAGGTACTGAAGATAGAAGTTTTGCCTTCTTAGAGAATATCATACCCGATTTCTTTGAGAATGACTGGATTTTAAACAAGCAAATCCTTATTTTCCATGATTATTATTTGAAAAATGATCGCATTTTCACCTTCTCAGAAAGATCTGAATTAGATGATTTAAGAAATGTGTGTACTTTTTAGGGGAGGAAACCCCTAATAATTCCAAACCATAATGCCCTTGAAGGAGAGGTGAACCCCCATGGCATGCAAAGAGATGTTCGTATATATATAGTTATAAATGGTATTACCTAATGTGCCTCGGTAGATTATCCAAGACTTAAATTAGTGGTTCATCTTTGCCATTTCTAATTGGATTTTGGTTACCTTTAAGATGACAAAAATCTCAAAAAACCAGACGTTAGGCCAAATATAAATAAGATATTAAAAGACATATTAGGTTAACCATATTTTTTTAATCAAAATTTTATAATATTTTCATTAAAATCTCAAAATCCTTACATGTGTAACAATGCTTTTTTTTCTAGATTTTTTGAAAGCTCGAGATAAACTATAAATGAAAACTAAAGAACTTCCATGCAATTATAATCAAACCAAGTTTGCAGTCTAAGATCTAGGAGGTGCAGATAGAGGCATGGCGAGCCAGGTTCGTGCTAGGTATAACGCCCTCCTAAGGGATATTAGTATTGTGATAGGCAAGTTAGCAAGTTATCACGTCTTTATGTGGCGCATATTGATGGGGCAGAAAGTCAACAACCATTATGCCTCATCTGTAGGCCTATATTTTAAACAATTGACTATCCATTAATTTTTCTTCGTGGATGTAAATATGTCTATCTATCTAGCTATACGTATATCTATCTATCTATCTATCTATCTATCTATCTATCTATCTATCAGGAAAGTCACTAGATGTTTCTATATACTCTTGAACATTGATTCTTTGTTGATGTTTTAAATTAGTAGATGAAATGAATGAAGCACAAACCTAGAACAACTAGAACCTTTAATAAGTGCCTCGCTTTCCGCTTCATTAAAAGATACAATTTACAAGTTATTTGGAGCCAATTAATCGGTCATTTTCTTTGAAGCCAAACGAGGCAAGCATCTCCATCCATGCATAAGTCAAATTTCTAAACGCAGGGTAATGACTTACATAAGATTACTTTTTTCAGCAACACATTCTTGTTGATATTATCATTTGAGGGATGTGCAGGGGAAGAAATTGGGAGAGAAATTATTGAATTGATTAATACGATAAGATAAACATTTTAACGTCACGCCACTAGGCTGCGTCCAATCGGACATGTGACGGCAGTACAAGGGGGACCGAAGTCCTGGAACAGTACATAGGGACCGAAGTCCTGAAACATCACAAGAGGGACCGAAGTCCGTGCACATCAAAGGTAGACCTCATATGTAAAAGAACAACCTCATAATGGAGTAAACTTATCAAGTTTTAAAATTGCAAACTCTAGAAGTTTTTGAGGGGATCCAGGTGACTTTGCATGTCTTCTGGAGCATCCAGGTGACATTGCATGTCTTCTGGAGTATAGGCTAGGAGGTCAACATCGTCCGTATATATATGAGCTATCGAACAATGTGGTGCATGAGCTGGGCGCCCTCTCCACCATGTTCAGCAATCCAAACCTCCAAAGGATAATGTACATGCCAAAGAGTGTCGGGGAGAGGGGAAGCCCTGGCGCACTCCAATACTATTGACCACCAGTTGTCCTGATGGTGTTAGACATGCTAAACATGCCTCATACAACCTGTACGTTGGCATTTTGCAAATCAATCGGGGACCCCAGCTGCCTCAGTCTCTCCCACAACTTGTCCCTAGGCACGGTGTCAAAAGCCTTTGCAAATCCACAAAGCAACAGTACAAGTTTTGCTGACAGGTTCCTGATATCCTCAATCAGGGTTCTTAGAGTGAAAATATGGTCAATGGTGGCGTGTCTGGTCCTAAAGCCTGCTTGTGTGAGTGCACGTACCTCTGCATCTTCTGCCCATATCGTCAGCCATTGCTCAAGGATGCCAGCCAATAATTTTGCAAAGAGGAAGCTGATCATGATGGTGCGATAGTTGGCTGGACAGTGAGGATCACCTGCCTTGTATATGGGGACACCCCGGCTAGTGGTCCACTGCTGGGGGAAGCCTTCTTGTAGTTCTCTATTGAATAAGGCCTTCAGGACCGGTACCATTGGAGCCCAGCCCATCTGAGGAGCTCAGCCTGCATGCCATTCAGATCATTTGCTTTCCCATTAACGACGCGCTATAGGCCTATTATAACATCTCCTTCGATAATGACTAGTGCCCATTCTCCAAAATGTCATGGGGTGACGTTCCAAGAGATAGTACATTTGTTGCTGGTGTTCTGCGAGGTATGTGGCTTTCTTGTCTTTGAGGAAGGCATGATACTGGCTGATGGTCTGCGGGCACAGGGTGGGATCAGTGACCTATCGAAGCCAATGTTTGAACTCCCTATATTCGTCACCAAACCATCGGTTGCAGGGAAAAGTGGTAGCTCCTGAGGGCCTTCTCGAGTGCCCTCTCCCAAAGCACCTGTAGGTAGCCGTCATGACAATCTGAGTCAAGTGGGCAGTCTATTGCTGCAATATGGGGGCTTGCGATATGCTCTCCAAGTCATGCTCAATCATCTAGGCATAAGTCTCTGCGTGGTCGTAGTCCATCGCAGCTGGGGCACACGAGGTGTCGGGGTAATGGATTCACGAACAACCTTCCATTCCATTCCATATGCAAGAAAGGGGTTGGTGGTCTGGGTGTACTTCCTTGTCCCATTTGTTTGTTCCAATATGTAGCAAAACAACAGGGGGTTCCAGGGGGATTTAAAATTGATGTATAAATGACTATGGTCGAAACCATAGACCATATTCCTAAAACAATTAA
>JAANSK020253696.1:0-12991 GCA_011763485.2 Isoetes engelmannii
CAAGTATTTGGGAATTGATTTCACGGCTAACATGTTGTGGGATGAGTGTGTGGAGAGAAGGGCTAGTGCGGGCTGGAGAGTTCCCGCTTCAACACCTGCGGCAGTGAATGTGAGGTTAAGGCAGGCCTTGGATTGGACTAATCATCATCCACCTGGAGGTGTCATCATGTGCAAGGCGCTAAAGGATATGCGTTGCACTGTTTTGAAGGGATGCTGGGTTATCGTCTTAAAGATACTAGTAAACTTCATTTTAGAAACCATATGAAAGACGTAACTGCGGAGCAGCTAGAGCATGGGAAGAACCTCTACGCTCTATATGGTGCCGAAGAAATTAAATAGTGATGTTAGATAATCAGAACCTCTTCCCTCGTGCAGCTCATTTTGTGCATTACCATGGGAGGTGCCAGAGAACTCCCAGCCTCTGTTACACTATTGCCCGCATGCTGCGAACTGGTAAATTCACCCTTTCTAGTTGCTTGAATCCTGCCTTGGAATTCCACACGTATTAGTTACTATAGAGTGGAGGCAGCTTGGAGATTGATATTAGATCTTGCACATGCTTCGATTAGGGATGTTCGTTGTGTGATCTATGGACTTCCTCCTAGAGAAGAGCTTATAGAGAGAGTGGGAAAGCGGCGCCATAGATTCTGGGATGACGCTTTGGCTTGCAAAGAGTTAGATAAACTTGATGTGTTGCTGGAGGAAATAGAGGATAGCATAGTTGATGGAGATGATGCTGTTGATGTAGTTGATTATTCTCCTGATGAAGAATACTGTGAAGAGACGCCTGTTTTCATACCTCCTATAGATGGTAGCGAGCTTCGTTTTCAGGATTTCATACCTTTGCATGTGGAAGATGAGGGACTCGACATTGGATAGTATGATCTCCGAATTTGTATTGGGTCCTCGTGCTTTGGAGAACTAATGCATTTTCCTTCATGATGCAGGTCCTCATGCCGCAGCTGGACCGCCTTCGGGAGATGGTGGGTTCTCCTCCGCATCCTTTGCAGACCTGGCGCTATGTACATACACTTTCTGATATCTTAACAAATATTTTTGATGTTCTCGAGGAGGCTTTAACAGCTGCTGATTATCCTGGCATAGAGGTTTCTGTGCGGGATAGGTGAGTTCTTAGAGGCGAGGTAAACCATGTGCGAGCGATGCTGCTTTCCAAGCTCAGGCAACTCCAGCAGCTTGCTTTTGCTCATTCTAGCACCATGCAGGCATGAGCATGGGTTTCTTCCAGTTCCTGTGTATATATGCTGGATCTGTTGGTAGCAGTGGAGTTCTACATCATGTGGAAGCCCCACTTGATGTTGTTCCTCTTCTATAGCAGTTCTGGTTTTTGTAGTTATATGTTGATGGAGTTGTGGATCCTACGATTTTTGTAGTTATATGCTGTTGGAGTTCATGCTGTTAACATCTTCACTTTACGTACAAGCTTGGGTTCTTATCATGTCATTCACATTATTTTTCCTGTTGGTTTTATGTGGGTTCATGAGTGAAGTAAGCCTCAGCACCGGATTAGCTCCAGAGGTTTGAACTGAGTAGATTCTTGCTATGGGTCCTCCATCAAAAGCGATGCGGGTTCCTATCTCTGTTGTGTTTCCGTTGTTGGTGTTCATGCGCTGGAGCATGGCAGAAATTTCTGAACCTATGATTTTGTTTTTTTTTTAGAGCAACGGTTATGGTTGTTGGGATCAACGGTTGTAGTTTTTTTATTTGTTTAAAGCGCGAGTAAGGGCGAGATGATACACAAACAGAAACTTGTAGGACAAGATATTTTATTGATCAAAGTATGTTACAACTTCATTTTCTTAGAAATATGAAGGTCGTCTGAGACTTCGACTTCGTCCAGCTCGGCCTCATCCAAACCAGTATCGAGCTCATACATAAGACGAGAAATCTGGGGCTCCCATGACTGTTCTCAAATAAGTCTAATTGTAGCCCTATCGACCCCTGACAAGGCTAATGCCACTCTAGTGACTGCGAGAGAATACATACTAAATCCACCAAAAACATGTGTGGCTATATCTCTCCTCACAGCTAACACTCGATCAGAATTGGCTGCCAATGGATAATGATTTCCAAGCAAGGAGAGGGACTTTAGTTTCAGAACTTCCTCAGGACCAGATGGGCTGTACTTAGAATGAAAAACAAGAAGTTCTCCCTTATGAAGGTAGCCCATATAGTGGGCGATAGCGCCATCTCGACCAAGGCTGACTGTCATGTCTGGCACAGTAGTCGTCAACAAAAAATTCCTACACAATGCATGCAATCGATCATGAGAGTTGAATAAAATGGGCAAGGTTAAGGCTAGCATACCTCCACTTCATCAAATTCGACGACGCGTTTGGTGTCTATGTTGATCAAAGTCCTGGAAGAGCTTGCTTCACTTGTTCCTATAGTCGTATGTTTGGAAGAAGTCGCCTCGAACTTTACGTCTGAGACATCCTTCAATCCAATGTTTGCCATCTCCAGAACCCTATCAAATGCCACTTCCGGAGCTAATGATATACCATCATAAGTCAATGCTTCGTACATCTCCCTCGGCACTTCTAGCTCGAAGTCGACGAAGTCCTCTTAGACCTACAACAAAAGCATAGACCTGACTAAGGACCTCGTCTTCCCTCAAACCGGTAATAGAACATATATCATGAACACGCAGATAGTCCTTCCCTCTTGCTTCTGTGATACCCCAGTTGTCAAAGTCCTCTTCATGCTCGTCTTCATCTTCCTGCTCTGCATTCTCGCCCGCCTCTAGTTTTTCTACCATCTCCTTCTCTTCCTCTGCATCAAAATCTCTGCTTTGGGTGAGTGAGGTTCTGCACGAGCCTTTAATAGTGGTACGGTCACATCTGTTGGTGTGACCGAATAAATAATGTAAGTAGCAAACATTATGTCCACAGGATATAAACTATCCTTCCCGTCCTTTTCACACAAGTCGGATGGCAGCCTCTTGAAGGACCTTCGAACCGTATCATGATCATTCTTGGGAAACAACTTTAACAAGGACTTCACACTCAATACAATCTTTCCAATTGATGCAGGACGAGAATCAGGTTCTGCAATGGATATAAAAGCTTGAACGTACTGACCATACACATCAGTGTGTTTGGTCGCCTCCGAGATTATATCCACAGGCAGGCAGAAGTTACTGTACACTGTAGTGGCGTCAAGGGGAGATTTAGGTGGCTGAGCATACTCATCTGGGTGTGACAGTCTATGCTCGACTTCCTTCCAGACTACCTCATCATACCATGCTTTGAACTGTTCGAACACCTTATTTGACCTGGCGCTCGACATTGCGGAATTCTAGCGCCTTCTTCTGAGCAATAAAAAGGGGTATCGCCTTTACAAAAATGCGTGTGCGATGATGACTCTAAACAAAAATGTCTGATGTATGAAATGTGAGATGCTTATATTTCGCACCGTGTGCACGGTGCAAAAAGAGCCTGCACTTCTTTAAGAAAGAGGCATCTTTTGCACCATGGATACGCTGCTCTTTTTTATATATATTAACTAAATATTATTAAGGCCTTGTTTGTTTATTCTGTATATTGTCTGTTCATTGTCTGTATTTCCTCCTCTGCTCCTTGTTTGCATACTAATACACACTAATAGACCAATTAAGTGGTTAACTAACATACATATTCTGGTAATTTTAGTTTAATACATGTATATAGTAAGTACAACATATTCTATTCATCTTCTCAAGCTGACATATAATCCTGAAGAGTGACACCTGGAACATCCTCAACAGTGACATCAGGGACATCGATGGGCTGATTCCAGAGTTGTTGGTCCAGGGTTCGACATATCTCTGGACGATCCCGTAGCAAGTCCTTGACCAACATCTGCTTCTCAAACCTACGTGCAACATACGTCTTCAAAATCATGTTTCAGTGTGTCACCTTCCCACAGATGGTCCATACCCAACAATCTCTTCAGAGCCTTGACTTGGACAATGGTCCTTTTCAGACATGCTAGCATTTCTCCGTCAGATGCCAATTCCCCTTCATGCCAGACTCCAGGGGGTACTCTATACAACCCATCGGACACAACTTCTGTACCATCGAGCATGAGGAAGTTTAGAACCATTCCAATCTAGCAGTTAAAAAATCATGAAATCGAACAGAAACAACTTAGAACTTACTTTTGAATATCCAAATGATGTTTTCCTCGGCAATGTGAATAGCCTCCTCCCGTTGAAGCTCATTCAGCACCACTAGAACCTCAACAACCTGTTGTCAGCCTTGTCGAGTCCTCACCATCTCCTTCAAACTTCTTCGCCCCTCAAACGAGTTCAAGAAAGGTCCAAGCAATACATATATATAGGATACTTAGAAGAACCGTTGCAATGACCGTTGCAGTTGCACTTTCCTAAAGTATACATCATTGGTATTTTCTCTTGGATATCTGTACTTTTATACATAATATATACAACACACAATCTCTCCTAGATTAGGTAGTTTAGCAAAAACAAGGAAGACTATAACCACATACATCCAGAACAAGATAATACGAAAGAAGATAATATTAATGAGACTGTTACAGAGCTTTAGCAATAGAATGATTTTACATCACTCTTCAGATTCTTTATCCCGACATATTGGTCAAGTTATTTCTTCTATCATGAACAAATGATACTCTCGATTCCATATAAGATGGATCACCACTTCGAAAGGATCAGGATAATTGCGTGGATGATTCATAGCGACAACTTCTAACTGCATTTCCATGGGTATTTGAAGCCGAGGGCACCTACGGAGGTCTTCATGAGTTATAGGGCAACTAATGATATCTCGTTCATCACCCATTTGACCTGTCTCGCCACAAAATAATGCATGTCTATTTATATCTTGCCAGCATTATTGATCGTATAAATACATACAATTATTGACCAGCATTATTGGATACGGTGTACTTCCCGTATATGGTATTATCTTCCATCTAATTAACTAATCTTCATGTATTATGCATATTATTATATAAAATTAGAGATTTTTAACTAATGTATGATGTAAGTTTTGATTTTTGTGTGTGCATACGGTGCGAAGAAATGTATTTCACAAGTCATGGGAGCACCAAGTTTCGCACCATGGCTACTGTGCGAAAATGTGACTGCAGCGGTATAGGTTAGTGTCGATTTCGCACCATGGCGACGATGCGAATCTTGACCGTGCTCTCAACAGATTGGCAGGCAACATTGGGAATTGAACCCAGTAACACTATTGTTATTTATTTCTTTAACTATTCTCACTTAAAGAAAGTACAATTGGAGGCGAACAAAGCTTTGTCTTAAATAATTCTTCCCTACATTTTCCTACTTTGGCACCATCCATCAAAAAATGGAAGAAACTCTGACATTCTGATTCCAATAAAATTCTCACATCAAACAGAGACCATTCTTCTTCAACTTTCAATGTTTTAAATAATTCACCACTTTTGAAGATAGAAATTTCAACTACCGCGGAATAGGTACCATCACCATCGTCTTGCTCTACTATCACCATCGTCTTGCTCTACTGGAACCCATGACCATCTACTTCCTTCTTTCACTTCCCTCCATCTTCTGTAAGGTAATGTACACAGTTTGCTTTCAAATACAATACCTTATTCAAACGCCTTCTTTCTTTATACGGCAATCTACCCTCTCAATTCCTTCATGCAGCCGGGATGACCACTTTTCACACAATAATCTGTCAAGGAAAAACTGACAGTCACTTACAGTAAACATTTTTGAAGTCTTCTTGACATCCTCGACATCCTTGAACAACTCAATGAACATATCAATTGCTAAATTAATCTTTACGTGCCCACATACTCCGCCTTTCTCCTTCAACACACTGAATATTTCTTGTGACAATTTCGCCTTTGCCAGAAAAACCAAATTCGAATCCATTGGGCAAGCTGCGATAGTGGGGGCAATGGCAAGTCAATGATTTTGGGTTTTCGAGGATAATACTCGTATCTTATGAACCAAATTCCTCTTTCACGTAGCTCCACTTCTTTTTGACCTTCAAATAGTAACGAACAAATATCATAATAGAACGCATGAAAGATGCTCGTTACAGAGCTCGGTGGCTCCAGGTCAGTCACGTCTGAAATACAGAGCCCTGGAGGACCAAACATAAACACAATTAGTTGATTTAATGACAGAAAGATGAAAGAAAGAGCTTGAATCTCACAATTAGCATGCAGCTCAGGGAAATTACGCCAAGATCTAATTTTTTCTTTACCCATGTCTGATGGTGTATATAGATGCCGCACCTGGATAAACACTTCTCCTCTAACTTCAAATCCGACAACCATAACCTTCCAATGGGATGAAATCATGTTTCTTCTGCCTTTCTTTACCTGGTGAGGACCTCTGACTCCCGGCTGAATTGTAACGAAGCTACCAAGATACAGGCAAATTGTCATTTTCTTCCACTGCCCCCAATTTCTACACTGCTTCAACCTTCGGTATCTCTGCCTATACTGTTCTTCCGAGTTGGGTTTGAGGCCAAAACTGCTGCATTTGGGGCAAGGAAGCAGCATTTTGATCAGAAAAAATACAGGGATCTGGAGGAATTTAATTAAAAAAAAGGGTGGAAATCAGAGAGAAGGGTTTACAAGGAAAGGGGAAAATGAAGGTCAGAATAAGATGCAGCTATGGCGCCTAAGCATGGATCGGATGGAGAAGCCGATTCATGGAGTCAGGGGAACGACTCTTGGAGCTTTGCCCATTCTATGATCCATGTGTCTGTTCTAGCCATGTGCAGTTTCCCTTAACCATCTAACCCATTATATTTTTTTTTTCAGATTTTTTCCCTTCACACACGGTCTTCTGAACCCTGTGGCTTGGTCGAATCAGTCATGTGCCCCTTGCTCCCTTTCGAATCATTTGTTTTCTTGTAGTCTACCCCCGTTCCATCTTTGTTCGTCCATTTGGAGTGCCCTGTTGAGATTATTTAGACTGACCGACACTTGCCGAGATGATGCAGACTGGTTTTTGTTGTCGACTGCTGTCTTATTTGTTTATTTGTTGTGGCGCAGTTCTGCTCCAAATAAGGGAGGGCTGAAGAATACAGTCTCCCCCGGAATGAAGAATCCGGTCTGGCCCCCTTCTTGATTACCCGCCCCCCCCCAACAACACAGAAAAAACTTGCAGCTGCAAGGCGACAGATACAAAACAGTCTGATATCGGGCAAAAGAACCAAAACAGTCTGCTACAGGATAGAATCATCTGTAGGCAAGGGGGTCGGCGTCTGCTTCAATAGGGCATCAGGCCGGTTTCTTCTATCGGGGAAGGGGGGGGGGGGGGGGGGGAGCCAAACTACCCCAAATGAGGACAAAGGTAAGGCATGGCGGAAAGCTCAGGATGCGTGACACTTGGAGAATGGCAGAAAATGTTTTAGATGGGTTGAGCTTCACATGGACAGTCACAATCAATTGATTCATCTCATTCTCGACTCTGTAGTTGACAATGGTTATTAGTCATTATATAAATTAATTTAAATATAATTAATTTGATATTAATTATACTTTAGTGTTGATTAATTTTTTTAATCCATTCACCTTTGGTTTTTGTTGGCTCCCCTCTTCCCCCAACTTATCGGCTCTCCCTCATCCTCGAACTTCCTCCCTTGCCCCTACCTTCTTATGATTTGGGATAATGTCACCTTGGATTGGGTGATCCCCTCCTCCGGGATCATCAAATGGGATTCCCTCCTCCGGTGTCCCCACGTGAAATCCCATCCTCCGGGATCCTGCTATAAACTGCGCAGTTAATGGCTTACTGCACAGTTTTGCTTCAAAATTTTGGTGGATTCGGGTTTTTTCATAGCAGCGGTGCTCACCCTGCTTCTTCCATCGGCTCTACTTGCGCCTCTGATCCAGGGCATTCCGACCACCCTCGAACAAATCCCACTCGATTTCATGGAGCATCGGGGAGAAAATCCCATTTGCACAGTAACTGCGCAGTAAGAGGGATGTCCTCTGGGATCACACGCTCTAGAGAATCCTGACCTTCGAGATCCCAAAAGAAAATAACTCTGGGATCCTCCAATCCAGGTTAAAATTATCAAACGCCTCTTCTTATCCATTGCCCCTCCCATATGCCCTTTGCCCCTCCCTTCTTCCCCCCTTGCCCCTACTAACTTCTTGTTCCTTGCCCCTTTCCCGCCGTAACTTCTTGCCCCTTGTCCCTCCTTTCACCTTCTCCCTTTCCCCTTTCCACCCTCAACATGTGCCTCTCCCTCTCTCTTCCCCTCCTCTTATTGTAGTTGCAAGATTTGTAAATCAGGGTGAACTTTCTCGAGATGCATTATGTAAATATTGTGACAAAATGTTGTTTGTACATTTGATAGTGATTCAATGCAAAACCTCGTTTTTCCAGTGCAATTTTGTTTTCCGCAAGCGACTTAATTAGTGAATGAGGCCCAACATCAAGAATATATCCCACTTTTACCGCATTCAGCTTATATTGTCCAAGAATATTGTTCTACAGAACCTTGCAAGACACCATCAGTAGAAGACAGTCGAGGGAAGTAAACTTAAGCATATTAAGAAACTCTTGATCATCCACTTGAATATATGTTGGATGTTTGGACCAAAAGAAGACAACTCTAGCTAATTTTCACACGTTCCTAAAGATGTACGAGAAGAATGTTTTGGCAAGGTCCACCTGGTAACCACATAATCACTATTCTCAACAAGGTGTTGTGTGAGGTAGAGCAACTACCACCAATGCTCTACCTACAACTTGACAATACTACTAGAGAGAATAAAAATAAAAAATTTGCTTATGGCTAGTGAACCTCCGGGTTTTTTTAAAGGTGAAGCGTGGAGTAATACTTGTAGGACATATTCATGATCAAATTGATCAAATGTTCAACAGCATTTTATGTGCATCTTCAAAGGAATAAATCCTTAACATTCCAAGTTTAGATTATTGAAGACTCTTACACTGTACATGTAATTGAGCTTTTGAAAAAAGACTGTTGATTTTAGATAACACATCTTCCCTCTAACGTGATGTTAGAGAAAATAGGTCAACATTTTTATTCTACACTGGCATCTCTGTTATAATGTGTAGATCTCAACACAAATGGAATGTCAGGAAGGAGGGTTACTCTTGCTCTTGGAGCCACTCTTGAATATGCATCCCTGCTCAACAAGCTTCTAATAGTCCAAGAGGGTACTATGGAGGCCAGACTTGTCTGATGAAAGATTATCAACGTTTTACTGGTACTAGAGGAGGTCCTTAGGGATGACATAGAGGTCACCACACTAGAAAATCTAAGGAAAAACCTTGTTTATGGGGATATTCTGTAGTCATGCTGACTTTGGATCTAGAATTTTCCTTCATTTGTCCTATCTTCCCCACTTATCTTCTTTCCTCTCTAAGTTCCTTCTCTTGCATCATCTATCAATCATCTTTCCGTTTCAACCCTCCCTTCACCTCAAGCCTGTGATACTGCTAGTTTAAAAGGGCTAGAAGGTAGCTAGTGCAACTTTAATATTGTAAAGCATCGTATCAAGTTCAAGTTCATTCCTATAACATCAAAACAACAAAACAACCTAAGCTTCAATGCTTTTTATAGATACAAGATAATAAACGGAGTGACAAGCTGCCGCATAGGGAATTTTGTGTGAATTCTGAATGATGTGTAAGAAAGGAAAAATGGTGCAAAGGCGTGTGCCTGGAGATTCCTCTAGGTCCTTCGTGATCTTTGAGGTTCCCGTAGATTCCCTTGAGATTTTGGAAATTTTCAATATTCTCTTAAGATTCTCCTCTAGATTCCCTCAAGATTCGTTTGTGTTCTACTAAATTCCCTCAACATATCTAGAGGTCCCTCAACTTCCCAATTTCCTTTATGTTCTCGAAGATCTCTTCAAGATTATCTAAAGAACCCTTCGATTCTCCAAGCTTCTTGATTCCACCAGCCTTTGATTCTCCAAGATTCCTTTTGCTTTCGCCCCAAAAGGACTCTTAGATTCGCTGCTTCTTCCTCAAGTTTCCTTATGATTCTCTAAGGTTCTTCGAGATTTTAGTAGATTCCTTCAAGATTCTCTTAGATAATTTTAGATTCTTGGAGGTGCATTTAAAACTGGGCATGGCCACTTATTTCAAAGCTCTTAAGAAGGAATATTGCAATGCTACCAATCCCCACCGGGCCCCTTCCAAAAAAAAGAAGAAAAAACACAACACATCACAAGTTATGTGCATTTGAAAGTGCGGGAAAATGGAGCAACATTTAATGCTCCAAAAGATACATTTCCAGTTCATTTTACATTTTTCACTCGTGGAAACAAAAACCAAAAACGTATGCCAATATGATATATTAAGATAGAGAAGATTTTGAAGCCATCTCATTTTGGTAGAAGCATTTTGTGTACTTAGACACGCATTGCAACATAGTATTTGCAAGAATGCCAACAGAGTAGAAATATGAGCTTCTGATTTAGTGCAGGTTCAGGAACTTCTGGATGATGTAGCATTACTGGAAGCCTCCATTATGAAGCTAGAAGAGCAAGTAATTTCTCTGAGAATCCAAGTAAAACAACTTAAAAAAGTGCCTCTGGCTAGAATCCAAGAGGTAACTCCAAGCAAGGAGCTAGATATTGGACATGAGAGCTTCTTAATGGATGAACCTCCTACACTTTTTGAAATACCTACATTTTTTCCTAAAGGCGAGATATGTCTTCCAATATACAGTTGTTGTTCTTTCTCCAACTTCTTAAATTGGGTTATTGTATCATCTATTTGCAACATCATCCGCTTGCAGGCTCTCAGATATCATCTGCAAGGAGAAGATATGCATGCTTATTACTTTTCTTTCACATCATGTGACACTAGGATTATAATGATCTCTGCTATCTTCTAATTGCTATTATAATTTTCTCTGCTACTCTAGATCTGTGCTTTTTTGTTGCAGAGATCATTGTATTTCAATTTTCCTTCCTTTGTTTTGGGAGCTTGCAGTCTCAAGTAGTCTGTGTGCACCAACTTCCATTTTCTTTCTGTTGTTTCACTTTGCTAGTCATGATATATAGTTATTATGAGAAGGATAATTCACCATCATCTCATTATCGAGTAGCCATTGATGAGAAAAAACATATGGACTTGAACTTCTACTAGGGCATTATAAATGAATAAATACACCATGACAAAAAAAGAATAACCAAATGAAAATAAAAATTGAATTGAATTGAACTTTATCATCCATGGAGACCATTTGGTGGATCTAGCCTGTCTAGATTACTACATTGAGGCAAAACTTCTCAGCCTAATTTCAATAGAAGATGCCATGTACATGCCTAATTCCATTAGAAGATGTCATTTACATGCTATATGCTGGAAACTGAAGAGAAGCCTCCACTTAGACCCAGATTCCACTACACCAGAAGTACGATGCATGTTGGTAAACAACTCCCATGTTCTTGGCATCAAATCAAAGCCAACTGCCGAAAATGGCATTCCGTTCTACTCTTAGTAGTTAACAGATTGAAGCTACTAAAGCTTATGTGGCAGGATTTTGACGCATCTCTCGGGCACTCTCCTCCGTCACAATTTGATGCCATGTCAAGAACTTTTAGCCTCATGTGGAATCTCAAGCACAACATCAATTGCATAGGTGTAGCTTCTTGATTCGTTCCGAGAACAACTACTGGGATTGTAGAATCTGGGCCTTAGTATCTGAAGCTACGTACGACTTTTAGGTGATGGCGCTTCTAAGAAGATCTGAAATTAAGTTCCACGTCCTTAGGGGGGTTTCCCAAGGAGGCGAAACCCACAGGTTTTTTGAAGAGTTGAGTTTTGGGGCTCAGGTTTGAGACCTTAACCAAAAGTAATGCATCACGGTTACTTTCTAGTGAGGTCTTAGACCTGAGTTGAATCAATCGCTCAGATTCGGTGTTGTGCATCAATCAGTTGAGATTTCGCAGAAGAAAACCTTGAGGTCTTCTGGTTCATGGGAACTCAGAAACCTTGAGCTTTCAGGTTTCACATCCAGGTTCGTCTATGGGAAACCCCCCTTAGAGCAAAATCCTTGATATCTTAAAATAATCATGGCATGTTTCAACATGCCCCATGTTCCTAGTTGTTGGGCTAGCTGCATATCATGGCATGTTTCAACATGCCCCATGTTCCTAGTTGTTGGGCTAGCTGCATTACAGGACCGGTTATCAACCGTGAGACGACGCCGCTTGAGAGGAGACGGCGCTGCTGGGGCATAATTTAGGAGCCTGTAAACGTCCGGAACTTGTGCATTTGAGTGGAGTAACTTCTGGACCCTTGGATCTTCTTGGGAACTTGTAGAGCATTTACATATGGTAACTTCTGAGCCCTTGGATCATTTATTGCATTATTTAATATGACCTTATGGGCCCTTGGATCATTTAATGTGTTATTAGACAACTTGTTCATTGTCGGTATCTACCTTTAAAAGTACTTAGAACCTTTAATTAGAGCTAAAGATGATAACAAAAAAGAAAGAAAAAATGTGTATCATTATTGTTGTGTTTTGTTGAGCCCTTATTGTTAATTATGTGGTTAATTCAAAACAATGTAATTAAACAACATGCATTCCAACATAGTTCTCATCAGGAACCTGAGGCTGTACATCAGGAACAGCTTCTCCGGATGCAACAATTGGAGCTGAGATTGCCAGATCAGGAAGCTATCAATTGTTTCTGGAAGCAGGTTGTTTTTAAAGGAGACCGTGTACTCATTGACCGAACTGCCTTGTGCGCATATTTGACACAGCTCTATTCCTCTCTTTTGAGTTCACAGCCTACTCAGACTACGGTCCCATCCCACACGGAGGTTGGTACACAGACAGCCAGTAGAGACATCCTACATGGGTGCTGCCACACAGACCGAGCCAGCATCCCCTTCGGCTAGTTCCCACACACGGTGTCCATAACGTAATGAGAATCCAGAGGACAGAGCTTTGCATTTGCGGATTGTGGGATTGCCAGAGTCTACCAGTGGATCAGATGT
>JAANSK020253707.1:0-12990 GCA_011763485.2 Isoetes engelmannii
TTTGACTTAGTAATGCAGAATATGTCAGATCAGGATAAAGAAGATGCATTATGTGGACATTGTGAAAAGTTAGCAATCGCATATGGGCTTCTTAGTACACCTCAGGGTACAACCATTAGAGCCTCAAAGAATCTCCGTGTGTGTTGACTGCCATAATGCAACCAAAATTATATCAAACATTGAGGGACGGGAAATAATCATAAGAGATGCATGCCGCATTCAACGTTTCAAGGATGGCGAATGTTCATATGGAGATTACCATTAGTAAATGTAGGATGTAACTACAATCAATTCAATCTCATCAATTTCAGGACTTTAATATCTTCTATACCATTTGCAATGACAACTTTTTTCTTATGTAGCTAATTCAATATACATTCTAGCAAGTTATGGGTCTCCTATTTAGTGTATAACAAGATTACTGCGGTATTTCATTTGATGATGTCTTTTTCAATGTTTGTTTGCCTTCAATCATAGTTAATGTGAAAATTTGCTCCATTGCTTCCTATAGGTTACTGCAGGGCCGCACCACCAACAATGAGCTTTTGACATTTACAAAAGTGATGAGTTGTTCTGAAGCGATTGGATGAGCTGGATTAGGCTTATCAGAATAAGACAGGCATGATGGCAATAATAATTGTTTGCACTTATTAAGTCAATCTGGTCAAGTCAAGTGGGTCCATGTAATATCCTCTATATTTACACAAGTCTCCTGCAACTTATCAAGAGGTGCACAGCTTACTTGGGTTATTCTACACCAAGGGTTTTGTTAACTCAAAATATCTAATAAAATAGAGAATATACCAGCTCTGGCCTTAGCAATGTTGTCAGGGGTTTGTTAAGGATTTGATCCTCTGGATATTAATCCATATATTAAGGGCGTCATTTAAATTGTCATAAAATGCCATGTAAAATGCCTCCCCTCTTTGCCCAATGTCTGTTTTATGTTGAGCAACTTGTTGGAGCTTGAAGATAAGCCTCAAAATGACTTCAAAAGCTTCGGATATGATCCCAACAGCATTTTAACAATTTACAGGTATAATCTGTTGATCATATATATTATTTGTCTCTTGAAGTAGTTTATGGTACTTCAAGCAAAATTGGATATGGGTTTTAACAATTATAAGTCTAAGTGCATTTGATTTATCCAAGTCCACATCGCTGTAAGAAGTATACTTCATAGGCCAATTGATGTCAGATTTAGCATTTAGAGTAGAGCTACATCATTTTATTACCCTGGTGCCATTTTATCTATAATTTTGCAACCTGATGAAGCCTGGAGTAACATGATTTGAACAAACGAAAGGCCTGAGGAGCATTATCTGTTTGCTTAGTTCTGGATTAACCTTATTCTAATCTGTGTTTTTATTCTGTGAACAACGAAGGTCTTGAGTTTTACTTTTGTGAATTCTGTAGATCTGCACAATGAAAACCGGATGCCCCAAATCCACCCACCCTGTAATTTGACGTGTCTGCCTGCTGCCGTCCTATGGAAAGGTAGGTCAACATAGTTGCCGACAATGTTTATTTTACTTCGTTCTTCCGCCCGGTAAAGAAGAGAACAAGTCATTTTCTTATATGTCGTTAGTGGAAATCCGGCCTTAAGAAGCACTAGAGAGGACTTTACCAATAACCCATTCGCTCCTTTGGACTTAATGATGCACCTCAGTCTGCTATTATCTGCCATACAGATTAAAACATTAAGAATATAATCTAGCCATACGCATCTAAATTAGAAACTTTAATCATATCTTTTAAAGACTTGGCCACACACAGGATAATATTGGCTGTTGTGCTCTAATTTGCAGCCCCCAAATAAACATTTTTTGGTGTTGAATGGTCGATGGTTGTCCAAAATGGGATTTCCTATGTGTATCTGTATATGGAGCTTGGAGTGGGATTCATTTTGGATTCCTTCACCAGCAAAAGGTACAATGACATTCTATTAGCAGCAAAGTAAACAATGTCTCCTCTTTGTATCGATCCACATTAGCATTTAGCTATCACTTCTTCTCCTTCCCAATATAGGGGAGAAAGAAAAGCAATAAACATGTTTCTTAGTCCCACAAAGATGTTTTATTTCATTTTTTTCTACAAAGATGTTGCATTACCTTCGTCAAATATGAATCTATTGCACATCGTCTGCTCCTAACATCCTCTGCTCGAATACTATCTTCAAGGGATTGAATGTCCAGGATGAAAACAAAAGGGCTTCCTACACAAAATAACAATAAAAGCTCAAAAAATACTTCTATCTTGGATGTTTTGAGAAAAACGAATAAAAAGGCAGAGGCGATGAACCAGAATAGCAACATGGAGAGGAAGCTCGATATGGAAGAAGGCATTTTTGTAGTAGTATCCTCCACTATAAAAGAGAACAGAGTAATCAAACAGAGAAGACAATAAAGACACCTAGAAATAAATGTCTTCAAGGGGTCCAGAGCAGGCCCTTATCTGAAGCAATTCTGATATGCCATGCGTCTCCACACCCTAAGCTTCTTCAGCAAGGGTAAAATAACCTTAACACAGAAACTTCAAATTGTAAATTTTTGGGAACCAGCATGCAAAGAAGAGAAAACAGTTCAATTTGATGCTTGCAACAAGGGAAGATAGAGCATAGAAGAGCAACGACGAAAGGAGATTGCAAGATTAAAACCGAGTATGGAATACAGAAATGAAAACGTACTGCTAATATTTGATCATATAGGGTTTAGAATCAGTTATCAGCATCTTTTCCTGCTCCAGAATTGTAAAACTGATCCCGTCCTGACCTCCAAATGCCAAGAGGACATACCGCCATCCCGAGAGGATAAAGCATTAGAAATGGTATGGAAAAAAAGTTCTTTCTTGGAGGATAGTAAATTTTTACTCGCAGCTAAAATACCCACAAACTTAGAAAATCAAGTTAAAGAAAAACCCAAATACATTTCTCACCAACTGGGAAATAAAGAAAACGTATTTTAATAATACTAGTAAATGTGTGCCCGGTCTTCTCATCCATGGCTTGTGCTTTAGAGGCTATATCACTCCTCTTGAGTCTATGTTTATAGAGTGAGAGTTCATTGAATTTGACATCCATGCTTACAAGTATTTTGCCAGAATTTGGCACATACATTCTGTAGGCTTTAGATTCTTCATCAGAGCCAACCGAATATGCTAGTTCTGCTCTATCATCCAATTTCTTACGCTCTCCTCTGGTATGTGCACATACCCCAAGCATCCATATGCTTTTAACATCTCATAGTCCGGTGTATCATACTTATTATGCCATAGTTGATCCGATATGTTCCCATCAATGCTGGATGACGGCAGTCTGTTCTGTATAAGGTATACTGTTTCTAATGCCTCTTTCCAAAGTATATTTGGCAAGCCAGCATGTTTGAGCAGTGCTCTTACTGCATTCAAAACAGTCCTCTTCTTCCTCTCAGCAACCCCATTCTGTTGAGGAGAATACACACAAGTCAGTTGTATTTTTATTCCCTTCTTTTGACAATATGACCTAAACTTCCTTGAAAGGAATTCGCCACCCCTATCAGTTCTTAAGCACTTCAAGGTCTTCCATGTTTGTCTTTCAACTTCGCTCACATACATTTTAAAAGCCTCAAAAGCTTGAAATTTTGAAGACATACAGTAACATTTACCTTTTCTACTATAGTCGTCGACAAAAGAGATGAAGTATCTCTTTCTCGTCCTTCCCCTTACATTTAGAGGCCCACAAATATCTGCGTGCACCAATTCTAAGATACTTATAGCTCCTTTTGTAGTTTTAGGGAATGGTAGTCTAGTAATTTTTCCAATTAGGCATCCTTCACACAGGTGATTGCTGCAAGGATCATCTGAGCATTGAATTAATCCTTTCTTTTTCATGTACTTAATGTTTTTCATATTCAAATGTGGTAATCTGTCATGCCAGAGTTTGCTATCAGGACATGTCACTATATTTATACTATCCGCATTTGCACATCCATTAGTGAATTGAAATAGCTTGCCCACTCTCTTTGCAAAAAACTTGAGTGTATTTCTGAAAAACACTTTATATCCATAGTTCTCAAACAAAAGCTTGTATCCAGGATCTACAAGCTGACTGACAGAAATCAAATTTTTTACTACAACTGTAGGTACACACAACACATCTTCTATTTGCACTAGAGCTCCATCAAGATCGTATAACTGCAGCAATCCATTCCCCTCCACTTCCTGCAAATCTCCATTCCCCATTTGAGCACAAGAAGTAGAACTGGCCTTGATGTCTTTGAGGATGCCTGCAGCTCCAACTACGCTTCTTTCTGCTCCACTATCAACTACAAAGACATCACAGTCAGCCTTAGTTCTTGCATCATAACTAGAAAAAACTGAACTGTATTTTACCTCCTCCTCTAGATCCTTGTCAGCTTCATATTGTCAAATTGATTCCTCCTTTTCGTCCATATCTACACCCACGACCACCTCTTCCCCTACCTCTTCCTTTTTCCTTGGGCGTTGGACATTCTGGTGCCATATGTCTTCTTCCACCACAGGTGAAACAACTAATTTCCTTATTTGCAAGCTTAGGACATTTCCATTTCAAATGTCCCATCTCGTGGCAATAATAGCAAGGCCCTATTTCTGCCTTACCCTTTTGACCGCTTTGCTCAGACTTGCTTTGGTTGGGACTGATTTTTCCCTTTCCACCATACAAAAGTTCTGTATTGTCTTCATCAACAACCTTCTGCTACTCTAACTCAGTCCTGACCATTCTCTCAGCATGGTCCTTATCACTTGCCACATTTCGAATCAAGACTGCTAAATTTTCATACCTTGCGACCGCCCTTGCAATGGCATTTATTTGGGCATGTTCACTCATAGCAGCCCCTGCTGCTTCTAAATCAGCAAAGATGACATCCATCTTACCAGAGAAATCACCTACGTCTTGATTTTCTTCAAGCTTCATTTGCCTCAGCTCCTTCTCTAAAACATCTAATGGGGATGATGACTTTACTTCATACCTGTTCACTAAATAAACCCACATCTGTTTTGGGCTTAGCTTCCTTAATTTCAACATAATACTTGGCCCTACTTTGCTGGTAATAATTCCTTTTGCTCAAATTATTTTAGCATCAATTGATTCTGAACCATCAGACGTACCTTTTCCTGAGGAGCTTGTGGCTGATTTCCCCCCTTCAATCTTAAATTTTGGACCTTCTACTTCCGTTTTCACAAGCTCCCATAGGCCCTCTTCCTGCAAGATATTCTGGAGTTTCTCCTTCCAAATTTGGAAGCCAGATCCTCCTCTGTACACTTCAACAGAACTTAAAAGGGACGCTCCAAACCTAGTAGACATAGTGACGAGACTTGCTCTGATACCATTTGTTGGAGATTTTAGCGTCAGTCAATGTTTAGACAAAATTTAATGACCAATCCAATACCTTGCATATAGTTTGGCACAACACATATGATTGTTAAGCATCCAATGAAAGAAATCGTCTATAGCATGAACTTTGATATTTGCCATGATATTTCCAACAGATATAGTGTACAAGAACAGAATTAACACATTAGAGCATAAAAAATTGAGTTAACTGCACAATTATAGATCCAAACTTCACAATGATTATGGGGAAACCTAACCCTAAACCTTGATTCGAATTTAGGACTTAACCTAATATTAAAAAGGGCTAAAATAATAACTAATTTAGGTGACAGTTGGCCAAAATCGATTGGGTAAGGGATACTTACCAAATCAAATTGGGGCTTTATCCAAATTTGTCCCAAATTGATTTCGGGGAGTTTGGAGGAGGAGGAGCAGCCATATTCACCAAGAAGATGGAGACCCTTTCAGCTAACGGTTCAAGCGAGGATATCGGTTAGTAGGCTAGATAGCTTGATTTCTAGCTAGGATCTAACCCTTGGTTGTTTAGATGGATGATTAGTTCTTGTGTTTTGAGAAATTGAGGTTATGAATGGATTAATGGTAGTTCTTTGTTGCACCTCTTGTGCTTGTGGTATAAGGGAGGGTAGAGACCTAAAAGAGCCTTTAGAATTGTAGTGGATGCTCCTAACTAGAACCCCGTAAATCCCAATAAGTGCGGCTTGTGCATAGAGCCCACCGGCTGTAGGTGTTATCATGTGATTGAGGAGCACCATGCAAGGGACTTAATGGTGAAGTGGAAATGGGATCTAGCCGTGGTTGGCTATCGTTTTGGTGTGCTAGGCTTATATCGGTCACCATGTGTGGGCCGGGTATGGATCTGACACCCCCTTGGTCAGGAATACATCTGAAAGATGGTTCTTATACTCGATAGGTGCGGGTGAGCTCGACCTACGAATTTTAGGGGGTTAAGTCGAGTACGAGTGTGGTTCGCCTGAGGGGGGCCACATTCTCTAGCCACACATGGAACCATTATGCTCCTGGAGGGGACTTGTCCCTTTTCTGCCTCATCGGACCCGGGAGATGCAACCTGGAGTAGATCTCATAGGGTGATTCCATGGGATTTACGTCTCTGGAAGGCTACAATCACGTTATAGCATGATTCAGTCCATTTGCAAAGTATGCACAGGAGGGGCGGATGGAGTGGACTACCCTAGCCAATGTTCTATGCCATCCAACATTATTGTCATGATTCTGTCTGTTGATGTCTTGAGGCTTTGACCATCAGTTAACCCCGTTGAGTCTGAGCCAGGGTAGAGTCTCATTTATGCATATTATGTGTATATTGTTATGTATGGATACTAGTTGCTGAGGTGGCATATTATTTATATGTATTGTGGCTTGTACTAGCATGTATGTACGCTTTCGCCGTATAGGATATTCCAGTGGAGGAATGGGGCCAATGACACCTCAGTGTCCTTCACTCGGACACTTGGGCCATCACAAGTGGTCGGGATTAGACGGTGGCCCGACCCAGTAGTTGTGCTACTGGCATGTCTATATGATGGGAGAATTATACAGGACCGGGGAGCGTTATAGTGGCATCAGAGGCATGATATCTTGGTAGACTGGAGCATAGCATTGGCCATGGCCCACTTAGTTAGACCGAGTAGGTTGTAAGTAGGCTAGAATAGATCTTTTATTTCTAGAAGCCATAACTTTTTGTAGGTAGCTCGGATCGGAGAGGGTTTGGCACGAGTGCGTAGAGCATACATGAATTAGGTAAAACCCCCTAGAAGCCCCATCAAAAGAACTCCCAGGAGGCAAGAACCAGAAGGTTGCTCTCCAGGGGCAAATCGAGCTCACATTTGAATTTGGAGATGTATTAGGCCTTGCAGCGCAACATACGCTCACGCGTACTTCCACCGTATAAAAAAATTCTTTTTGAGAAAAAAAAAATCAAAAAGATTTACAAAGTTGCACTCCCAGGCCAAATTGAGTTTAGATTTGAATTCTGAGACATATTAGGCCCTGCCGTGCAACATTAGGATATGAGCGAAACTGATAAAAGAGACTCCAAAGAAGAACCACCCTAAGTGCTGGTTTCCCAAAAGAAGGTATTAGAAGGTCCCTATGGGTTGCCTCTAGCTCAACCTCAGTCCTAGTTTTTGTAAGTACTACTCAAGTTGCAGCATATATTCATGACTTAGACATGTATTATTTTTTCTTTATGACATCTGATTCGGTTTCCATATTGTTTTTGGCGCTTTTCATTGTCAGTCTAGATTTAATCATGCGATCTTTTAGTGTGTCATCTCGAATACTTTGCTCTATTCCTTGAGTCCCTCAAGCATTTGTTATTCTAATTTTCTAGTCCTCATGACTATTCCATCTTATGTATTTCTATGGGTATGCCATCAATGGTTATGCCTCAATTTCATTTTTTCCACTTTCTTGGACAGCTGTTCAGTGTTGTCAAGTTTTGCATTTATATTTAAGCTTCCTTTTTCTTTTTGTTGGAATGAAATCTTGGTATATCATTTGAGTTTTGAATATTGGATTCTAGGTGGTTTTAAGGTATATTTCCCTTTTTGTTCTTCTATTATTTTAGTCTTACTATGATCTTCTTTGGTTTTTCATTTCTTACATTTGGCTTCTTTATTTTATCAGTTTTCTATGTTCTTTGTGAGTCCCTTACCAGAATAGAGCATGTTATTGAAACAATCAGAAAGGTCTATACAATGCTATGATAAGGTATCCAAATAGATATGGTTGTAATGTTCGTTGCAAGAGCAAATATATAGAAGCATGATAGAATTGATGTTGTAGTGCTAAGGATGCTTGCAACCAACAAAATGGCGCCAACTATTATCATACTATAGAAGTATGCCTTTGTCGTGTTTCGGCTGTATAATTAATCAAGGCATATGCCATAGATTTTGTCGCTATTCATTATGTAGCAGATAAAAGGATACCTTGATTATTTTGTGTCGACTATTTTGTGATCTTGATTATTTTGGAGTCCACTAGTTCTATCTACAAACATGAAGATAGTGAACAAGAACTAAACACAAATATGTCAAATCAAAGGATTGGGGTGATAGTTGCCTGGACTTGGATTTTGTCATAGATGCAATTGCATTTCATGTCAGAGCATGCATAGCCCCATTTAGACATAAAGCTCAGCCTTATTTGTATATAGACCACAAAGCAAATAACAAATAAGTTGAGGAAATGAATTTTATCTAGCAAGCAACCTAATACGGAGTTTAATGCATGTAATATGGTCGAAATCAAGAAGTTTGTTCTATGATATTTTGAAACCATATGCCATAGGTTTTGTCATTGCTCATTATGTAACAGATTTGTAGGTGCAATTGCATCTCATTGTTAGAACATGCATAGCCCCATTTAAAAAATAGAGCTTAGACTTATTTGGATATAGACCAAGAAGCAAATAACCAAATAACTTGAGAAGAAGTTTTACTTAGCAAGCAACCTTTTGAGGAGTTTAATGCATCTAATTTGCCAGAATCAAGAGATTTCTCCAATTTTCCGCTTCCATGTTTGATCAACATAAGTATATTTTCTATGGTATTAGTTTGAAGGCTGATTTATACAATGTCAGAACCTATATTCGAGTAGAACATAATCCTTTAATAAATTACAACAATTAAATGTTCAATTACAGCGTAGAAAAGATCGTAATGGCAATACCACTCAATCTGCCTGGGTGCGATTACATTTTCACACAAAAACCATGACACCCGGGTGGCTAGCTAGTGTAAGCCACCACAGGGTTGAAATTCTGGTGATTGTAGCATAGCTCTCAGCAGTGCCACCAGAATCTCAAGTCCAAGAATTATTCAAAATAAATTTTGACATAGAAAGCTACAAAAAATTACGGTAGGAATTTCAACAACTTGGTGGTTGACATACATGGATCTTCGATATAAATAAAGTCCGTTATACTTTCTATGTGATGCTTTTAAGCACTGAGGCTTTCAGAATGTCACATCTCTATAGCTTGACAGCTCAGTTTGCTCAATTAGTTAGAGTTTAATTTATTTATTTATTTTGGGAAGTATGTACCAGTTTGGTTGTTTCGATAAAGCTAGTGGTAAATTTGAGAGAAAATAATTGTCATTATGGTAATCCGGAATATCTCTTTGGGCTTTTAGGACTAGAAAAATGTCCTTGACCTGGCCATTAGAACACGACGTGCTTTACCAAACAACCAAGACTTTAAATTGTTCATTAGGGGTTGTTAACTGGCTAGATTTACGATCTACTAAGGCCTATTCCATCTAGACTTGTTCATTGTATAGCAAATTTTATTTTATTTAAAATTGGATGACAAAAAAGGTACATAAAGTATGTGAGAAAGCATGACAAAAGTTTATGCAAGCTCTTGCTCCAATAGCAACATTTACAAGAACTAGGCTCTACATGATATTTTTGCTAAATGTATGACCCCATTCTTTGCAGCAAATATCATTTTAGCATGAACACATAACATAAACTTGTTCACATTTTTCAAGAGTTATGCTAAGAAATACACCATTGCTCATGGCATTGTGGCAATCCATAGTGCTTTTGTTTTTCAATATACTTATACAAGATAAAAGTTCAATCTAGGCCATTAGAAGGTCCTCGTGCCACTTAATCACTACCCTCCATAGTGTCACTTAATCAATACCTTCCATCTCCATCACTTAATCAACACCCTCCATTTGCACCCTTTAATTTTGGCCTTCAAATGACCTCCACCTCTTCATCTGAACCATCTAAATTTTCTTTCATTTCAACCATTGCCTAAACAATTAAGTATGTGGTCTTACATCATTATCATGTCAATGTTGATATGTTGTTTTACAACTGGTCTAACTTTCATCATAAAATCTTAGACCATTACTTCATCACCACTTACCATTGCCCAAACAATTATGTGGTCCTACAACATTAGTGGTGTCAATCAAACAAATTGCTCTCAACACAAGGTCTAATCTCCCAATGTTCCCTCTCGCGACTGATGTAACTTTCACCATAGAATCTTAAACCATTACTTTGTCACCGTCACTTACCATTGCCAAACAAATAAATATGTTGGTCTTAACTAATGTTGACTAAATGTGCCCCAAAATGGATGCCCAAACAAATATGGCCAGTCCCTGCGGCCAAAACCTCCAACTTTGTAAAAATATTTGAAATTCCAATTAAATGGGCATAAGAAATGTAACTAGGGGCAAAGGAGCAATTAGAAAAAAATAAACTATGTGGCACCAATTTAAAATAAAACAGGTGGATTGTAGGGGTGGTTATCAGCCATATGAAAGAGTGGAGATAGGTAGTCAATGGATTGCAACTTAGTTGGAAGCTATTTCTACTATTTAGCATAGGAAGGTAAGGTTATCAGACTAGCCAAGTCTGATAACCAAAAATGCGTGAACGAGGTGTATGTCCGATGCCAGATATTTGGCACGTAGGCCGAGATCCGCTAGGGCCGAAGGCCGGGCCGAGGCCTACATGCCAAATATCTAGCCGAGAACGTACAACCGAGGTCTGATAACCGCCTTATCGGTCTTATAAATCGTATTGATAATTAATTATTAGTACGCCTCCAGTACTGATAATTATTGATACCGGAGGAGTGATGATAATTAGTTATCAGTACTCCTCCAGTATTAATAACTAGTTATCATCACTCCTCCAGTACTGATAACTAATTATCATCACTCCTCCAGTGTTGATAACGAATTATCATCACTTCTCCAGTGCTGATAACTAGCTATCACCCTGCCTGCACCAATCATGATAACCAAAAAACAAGGACTCTAGTCTAACAGACAAGAATACAATAAGGTAAGGTGATCTACCAAGAACGGAAGGAGTGATGATGATCTACCAAGAAGGGAATGTCTATTTTTCAAGAATACGATAAGGTAAGGTGATCTACTAAGAACGGAAGGAGTGATGATGATCTACCAAGAAGGGAATGTCTGTTTTTCGACAACTTACACACAAAAGAAAATGGCAATTAGAGATTTTAACCCGCGTGTTTATGTGTTGCTTATAAGCAGGCAATCTTTGTGCATCAGCATTTTGTTTCTTTTGAATTCTATGACAACCATCTGATGTTGGATAATCTTATTATGTTGCAAAAGTAAGCCGGTAAAAAATGTGATTTTGGCTCATTTGTAAAAGTGAAATCGGTAAAAAAATGTTACTTTAGCTCTTTTTTTTACCGTACAACGCAGGTCCAGATTTATGTTGAAGCAAATCCTCCCAGCAAGTTGAGCACAATTACGAGCTGGCGATGACAGATCAGAACAGAACAGCTATGCAAGGAATAATGTCATGGACGAGGCCTTATGATAGATAACTCAACAATTTGTACAACCAGTCAAGTCTACAAAACTGTGAATTGGTCAATGGTGATCTTATCATCACCTTGTACATGTGCTGGTTAAGCAACCAGCTGTATGTATAAACAGGAGTTAGCAGGGTCAGTCTGCTTCATTTTCATGAGACACTGTTGAATATGAAATATGCTTGCATGCTAGCATTTTCTTCATTGTTCACGAGAATCTCTGTCAGCTGTACGCAACTTATGTTGCTTCCTGACAGCGGTGATGGCCAGAATAGATGCCCCTACAAATAGGACACCACCTAAGATATGTTTGAAACAATTAGGGCGCTTTGATATTGGTGTCGGATGCTCTTCAAGCTCATCTTCTTGCACCATAGAAGTGTCTATTTTCTCTGATGAACACCTAATTTCATTTGTTGAGAATGTATTGCTTCTACCCTTTAGGCCGGAAGACCGTACAAGACTCTCTTTGTCATCCAATTCCTGTTTGCAGACAAAGCAGTCTGAACCTCCAACCCTTTCATGCATAAGGTGTTCAGAATCGTCCACAATATTTCCTGCATAATCCACAAGTTTGCACAATCCAATTAAGTACTCTGAAGCATAGAAACATTCTGCGTCGTGAAAGATGACAAAATAGACCTGGATATCCAGTATCTTTATATGTAGCAACAAACGTTTTAAGCTTTGTGTCAAGCTTAAGCAAAACCGTTTCGAGTTCCTCCAGCAAATGAATCTGCAGAATTGATGTAGGTAACTAAGACATTTATTTGCATAGAACAGAATTGCCATTTGTAAAAAACAAATACCTCGGGAATATGATCTTCTCCAGACAATGCCTGGTAGGAGTGGTAAAGACATTAATAATTGCAAAACTTTAACAAAAATGAACGGAATTACAAAACTATACCTGCTTCTCGATGTTTTCTAATTTATTTGCATTAACAAATGGTGGCCACATAATCTCTTCAACTTTTGATGTGACACAATCATCTTCCAAAGGTTCTATTACTGGCCTGGCAAAATCAGGTACACATATCTCAGGTTTCAATTCCTTATGTTCAATGACACACGGAGCTTTTGTTAAAATACCTATGTTGATGGTGAATAATTCTATCAAAATCATGGAAATCCTCGTTGGGTCCCAGAGAAGTGCATGTTAACACAAGCTGCACACCATTGTCGTGTGAGTGCCATGGACAGACAACATACTATAAAGATCTGAACAAACTACCTTCAACTTTGGAGCATGTCCTGGGCGAGGACTGGAGGC